>APFE030294970.1:15625-51846 GCA_000404065.3 Pinus taeda | reverse complement strand
TTATGGCACTTTCCAGAGCAATTTATGGTTCCTCCACTTGCAACCATCACTTGACACTTTGGTGCTAGATATAGGAAGCAATTCAATTCCTTAGCTATCTTGCAATGAATAAAATTATGGGTACTTCCCGAATCAATCAACACCATTACCTTTTTCTTCTTGATATGTCCTCCTATCTTGATAGTTTGAGGAGTGATAATTCCATCCAATGCATTACAAAATATGGTCAGATTCATTTCTTCTTTATCTAGGGTTTGTTCCTGGAGTATATCCTCTTCTATGTAGAATAATTTCTTCTCAGCACACTTATGACCTTTAGTGTATTTGCTATCACAACTATAACAAATCCCTTTTTCTCTTTTTCTTTCAATTTTTGTGGTTTCAACCTTATAGGTTGTGGAAGGAAAGGGGCAAAAACACTTCCATCTTTATAGTTGTGAATGGTAGGCTTCCTGGTTGCCATAATTTTGCTTCCCATTTTTCTTGCTAACCTGAATGCCTTCTCCAATGAATCAGGTTCCCAAAGGTGAACCTCATGTTGGATATTATCCTTTAAAGTCCCTATGAATACATCAATCCTATGCTCCTTTGGAATATATTTTACTCTTATGTTCAATTTTTGGAAGTCCTCAATGTGCTCCATCATTGAACCCTTTTGTTTGAGATTTATCAATTGGTTTAAAAAGGTGTTGCTTTTTGTATCCTCATAATGTGCTATCATTTCTTCCATAAAAATTTCCCAAGTGATCATTTTTTTACGAGAGAAAAGCTATTGATACCATAAAAACTGATTTGGTTCCAAATATAAAGTTGCAATACGTACCTTTTGTGCATTTTGCACATTATGGAGATCAAAAAATTTCTCCATTTGTAGTATCCATGTTCCGGGATCCTTACCATTAAACTTCCTCATATCGATTTTTGGAACATGGTGGGTCTTCAATCCAACATTAGAGTGTATGAAATCATGATTAACATTTCTTTTGTTCTCATCATGAGTTTCCTTTTACTACCATTTCACCATTAGTAACCATTTCTTGTAGCAACTATTCAAATTTATCTTCAATTCTTCCTTCTTAGCATCCATGCCGTTCATATTAGCTTACATGCCATCCATCTTAACTTGCATGCAATTCATATTAACTTCCATGCCATTCATCTTGGCTTCAGTTACCTTTTGTGAGAGTGAAATTTGTTGTACTTGGTCTTGTAATTTTGATATATCATGTTGTATTTCTTCCTCTTCTTCATGAGTCATGTTAGAGATTTTAGGTTGCTTACTAGGTGTTTCCATTTTCTTTCTTCAAGGCATCAATTAATTCTAATAATTTTTCACTATTGCCTTTGAATTCCTTCATACTAATTTTTCAAACCAATCTTATGCAAAATTTAAAAAAAAACTACACACCTTTTTTTTCACTTTGTAAGAGCTCGATATTGAATCTGTTTTATCTCTGTAACTTCAGATCTTGAATATCTAAAATCACGTCCGGAATTAGCCCTTAGAGTCCTCTTTCTAACCCCACAATTATGATCAAGATTGGATTCTCCAAGGAAGAGTTATACCAAATCTCCCATAGTGACCTGATTATAGACTAGTTTAGTAGAGTGAACTTGTAGGAAGTTCCACGTGTCATTGTTTCAACCTTAGTACTTGAAACTGAAATACAAAAAACTACAGGCCATCCTCTTTCTCAAAATTCTGACGAAATTTCAATCTGATGCTCAGAACAAAAGTTATGATGATTTTCCCTAGGTCACCTATTTGGAATGTAATTTGGGAGTCTGCTAAAACCCTAACTTCCTCAGATCATATCTCTGAAAATATAGTGAGACAAGCTCTAAAATTTGGACCAGAAGTTCAAAACAATTTAAGCTCAAATGGATTTTTTGTTTTAGCTTCTGAAACATCGTAAGAAAAAAAAAAGAAAGTTATAGCAAAAATGCCACGATGCCCTGTTTGGAGCAGCAAAACCCTAGAATCCAAAGCTTTGATACCAAATGTTATGAAACCAACTCACAAAAAGATAGAAAAGATAGATCAATGCCTTAGAAATAAGCCTCTTGGAGGGAGCAACCTCCTTTACATTACACAAATGAACAATTCATGGATGATACAAATGACAAGACCTCCTTTCTATATATAGGAGTCTAAGGGGTCATAATATAATCAGAGTCGACATAACAATAATAATGTAAGGGCACAATAATAACAATAATGGGCTTCTATGGGGCACAATAATAACAATATGGGGAATTCATGGGCACAACAATATAATAAGGGGGTTTTACTAATAACAATAAGGGTTTACATTAGTAGTATAGGGACCTAACATAGGAAAAGCTAAAAAAGAGCTTATTTTAGGTGACCACCTCTTGGTAGATCAATGACTTAGTCTTGGGAGAATGGAGTTTATGATAAATATGAATGAGTACCTTGGTTCTTAGTCGAGGAGGCCTCAATACTATCATCATCATCATCGCAACTTAACTAAGAAGAAAATAAAAAAGCAAAAAAAGAAAAAAGACATAAAAAATGAATCACCATTTTTTAGTAGGATTAAGTCCTAACAGATCATAAGTTGAAAAGGGAAAATGAAGAGGATTGGTATATCTGATGGCCAAAAACATGTTAACATTGGGGCAATTCAAAGTCCCAAGATATTCAAAATTGGACAAGGCACATCTGAAAAGCAACCCATGGATCTGTCTAAAAGTATGCAAGTTCTCAACATGAAATTCATTGAGGACATTTGAAGCCATGGGACATCTCTGTATTGTATTTCTAACTTTATGATTTGTTATTTTTGTTAAGTAGTTTCATTCTTTAATAAACTATCATTTATGCTTTTAGAATAAATTTTCATTTATGTATTTGATTTTATATGATGATATTATGGACGGATGCTACTAATATATGTCTTTTGTTGGTGGATGTAGATTCCAGGTTCTTGCATACTATCACTTCCTATTTACATGCATCCTCATGTGGAGCCAAATGTTGACCAATGGAGTGGCACCTGAAAAATTTTTGACGACTCCATGCCTAGGGATATATCAGAGGTTTCATGTACCATCAGAGTTCACCATATCATCATAGTTTTTCAACTCTACTTCTTCTTCTTCTCATCTTCTTCTGTTGTGCTCATATATCACAAGCCCTGCAGGGATGATGTAAAGTAAAGTTAGTATGATGAGTTGAGTCATGTAACAGGCCTAGGTAACTTGGGACCTTGTCATCAAGTGAGTATACTCTGGAATGTTTTTTTTTTCACTTGGTTAATTATTATATCCTTACGGGGATTTAATAATTAATTGATCTTTTTCTCCAAGCATGACCCTAAAGCTAGAGTGCGGCTTGATGGCAAGGCCTTGGGTGAGTCCTAGTGTTTAGGGTCATTGTATATCACCATACTAGATTACAAAAAATTCGTGGAATTTGATTAGGTCTAGGGGTCATTTTAAAAATTTTATAAATTTGCCACAAGGTGGAAATTTGAATAAAATCTAAATGTAATATATAATAAGTGATGTATAGAGAATTTGTGTGGAGTATGTGTGCTCAAAATTACACCTCTTACTCTTAATTTTTTACTATGACACACTTTGAGGTGTAAAAAATAAGGTCTAGACCATCAAAACCCATTTTTTCTAAGTTTTGTGGAAAATGTGGCAATAAATTAGCTCAAAAATTAAATAAATGGAGAAAAATAAATATCCACACATGCTCAAATGATGTGGAAATGAGGTGAAAATTCATCTAAAGGTAAAATT
The DNA here is from genome assembly GCA_000404065.3 of Pinus taeda. Classification (NCBI taxonomy): domain Eukaryota; kingdom Viridiplantae; phylum Streptophyta; class Pinopsida; order Pinales; family Pinaceae; genus Pinus; species Pinus taeda. The sequence goes on along the minus strand of APFE030294970.1, from coordinate 48,072 downwards.
TGAGTTACCAAGTGATATGGACTCCATATAAGCCACAAATCAAGCAAATAAATTTTTTTGTGGAGAAGACAACGAGTTCCAGTGACAAGATCCACGATTTGAGGAAGTTAACTTGAAATTCAAGGAGATATCATGAGTTGACTTGAGATTGGATTAGAGTTCACTTGAGTGAGGTGGGAAGTGGTCTCCTACCACTCCACTTCATTCTCCCACATGTACTCTCATCTATTTGAACTCCCTCATCAAGGATTGCATGGGCCTCTAAGGAAGAAATCAAGTTGCCACTCGGGAAATTCGAATTTGCATGAAGGAGCATTGGGATGGTCACTCATTTGTCTTGTGATTATCACCATTGTCCTTGGGATTGGCTCCAAAATTTCTATATAATAGAGCCATGGTCTCTCACTATGTATCATCAATTGTTTACTAGTTATTGTGCTTGTGGAAGCGTTGCTACTTTGTACACTTTCAATAATTGCAATAAAAAGAATTTGAGGGTCCATTCATAGGTGTTCTTCCTTCATAGCATATTGCATTGTGAGATATTGGTATAATCTCTTTTAGTTATGATTTTATTTATTTCATTTTCCAAATACTCTTGTAGACTTTCTAGTGTAAAGCTATTTTGCTTTAACATTTGATTTGGAAGTAGACTCTAAATGTTGGCAGTTCTAATTTATTTTCAAACAAATTTCTAGAAGTTTCAATTCATTTTTTGCTTATTTGAATCTATATGGACTAATGTGTGATTGGAGTGTTGTAGAAGAATTATTTTTGTTGGATCAAGCATGAGGGGAAGTCTTTGGGAGACCAACCCACTCTTTAAGCATCTTCAAAGGAACTCTCATTTGTTATTTGGATTTTTATAGTTCACCTTACGAAAAAATGTTCTTGTAGGGATTCATTTGGACATAGCTTTTATACAAACAAACATTTCATATTTTAAATCTTTGCAAATAGTGCTTCATTGATTTTATATTAGCTACTTGAGAGCATTTCTAAACTGAAGCAAGTGATGGAGTTCAATCTCATCACTTGATTTGGTTTCTTGTACATTATCTGTATAATATGTATTTGTTTTACATATTCTCTCTACACTAATTATGTCGTTGTTTTGCAGCCTATAGTTGGAGTGGTGATAACAAGGGACTTAAGGAAAAATCTAACTACTTTCTTGTAGGACCTCTCAAGCCTTCAAAATTCATCTTCTAGAAAGTCGTGGACATTTGAGGAGTGCTGCCATTTATCTAGGCCATAGGCATTTGAACATGACCTCTCACTCGGCAAGGTCGTGGACAAAGAAGAGTATCTCCTTTTATTATGCAAGATTTCATCCACCATTGGAGGCAAATATTTGGGATACCAAGAGACACCTATAATCTTCAAATTTGAGAGCATTCTTATTGTACTTAGTTACTAATTTTTACTTTCAAGAAGGAAATCTAGTGCTTGAAAAGCCTCATATGTTGTAAAATATTCTTCTTGAATTTTTAGTTAAGATCCTTTGGAATGTTTCTCATCTTTGTAATAATCTAATAAAAAAACTTAGTTTTTCTTGTGGGAGCATGCATTTCACCCAATGTATCTTCTTTCACCTTATTTAGAAAGAGAAAAATGTGGGTGGATTGACTTGCATTGTTTTCTTAGTTTTCATTTTGCTTGCCTTAAGAATTAACACAATCTCACCATCACAATCTAATTTTCTAAATTTAATTTTGTTACTAGTTTCCATTTTATGCCTTGCATTTGAATTTTTTCTTTTAAGTACAACTTGAGATTTCACTTTGGAGTAACTTATTTCACTACATGCAAACATCTCGATTCACGTGGTAAGCATCTTAATTCATGTGGAAAAGTTTGATTTAGTTAATTTGACAATTTGCATCATATTTGCCTCACTTCAAACTCATTGGCTCATTTATTTTAAAGTTATTTGCTCACTTTGTAAACATATCCCACTTTGAAGCTTCATCTTATTTCATTGCTTTAATTGGTTGATCACTGATATATCATTTGCTAAAGCACTTACTTTGAGAAACTTACAATCCTATGTGCTTATGAAGCTTATGTTGTTGTATCTTGAACAATTTTGAGCAATTACCTAAGTTATCTCATTGAGCATATTTCCATTTTCTTTGAAGCTTTTTCTTTTTTGCAAAGCATTACTAATATTTTTTTTCTAAGTAATACTATTCTATTTAGAAAGACAAAAATAAAAATACAGCGGTGCTGAATAGAGTTATGTTAAAATTAATCAAAAAGACTAAACTCGACTGCCCACCAAGGGGAAACCAGTCCGAGTGAACCCATTGTAAAAAGCCCACGCAAGGGTCTCAGGACTTAACTTAAAAATGCCCACACAGGGGTCCTAAATCAATACCAATCAAAACTAGCCACATGGTTTTAAAAACAAAACAATAGAGAAAAAATCCATGAACACAAACTCATGAAACAATAGTCTGAATGGACACCTGGCAACTGGCTCAACAGTCTGAATGGACCCCCTAGGTGTCAGCTAGTGGAGGCTCTTCCACAATGCGACACGCATACTCATACCAGTCATCATCATCTGTTGACATGCCACGCGGGAGGTGTTAAAATTGGCAACCAGGGAAAAACTTCACGTGGGTCATCTTATTCATGGATGATAATATTTTTATTAGATTGCTCTCGTCGAGAGGTGTAGGATTGATATAAAGATCACCCGATTCGATAAGTATTCATTTTTGATTATGGAATTATTATCAAGCCAACCTACAACTCATGTAGGCTTAGAAGCCCAATAGTCACATCTATTCAAACACCAACGTAGTGTATAAATATAGGAGGAATTTTCCTCATTTGGAATCACTCATCTCATCACATCTCTCTCTCTCTCTACTGCGTAGAAAAGAGTCTCTTCTCTACTGTGCAGAAAAGGGTCTCTCTCTCACACATGTGAAGCTAGAAGCTATTGAACCTGAAGCTGCAATTGCAGATCCAAAGTTTGTCCAGCGTTGACCATCATATCTCCTCCTTAGAACTGTGTTGTAGGTCCATCTGGATCTCCTTTGAAAGCCGCAACTTTTGGCGGTGGAATCAAGTCAATCCGACGGACAGTTTGCAATATATCGACTGCCCTAGTTTGAAGGAAGCTGCTGAAACTGAAGTTGCAACTGTAGAAGTAAAGTTTGACCTATGTGGACTAGAATATCTCCTCATCTGAATTGTGCTATAGGTTCATCTAAACCTCCTCTGGAAGCCACAACTTTTGGTGGTGGAATCATGCCGATCTGACGGTCAGTTTGTGAGATATTGTTTGCCCTATTTTGATGATGAAGCTGCTAATGTTGATGCTGCTGATCTAGGGTTTGCTACTGCTGATATAAATTAGATTTATTGTACTACTTCTCTCTCCTAAATTATTGAAGATAAAAGAAGATTTGATCAAAGGGTTTCCCCACACATTGTGGGGTTTGTCTCTGGCTAGCCGCCACATCTTGTGTCTCTTGTCTTGGCTTGTTTTATGTCGATCGTTTAATGTTCTATCTGCACTTTACTTTATGTACATGTGATTGCTAATCTATGGAATATAATAAGAAAAAGAAGTAAACTTTTAGAAGCATAGAACATACCATAAATTAACATGGGATTAGAGCTAAGGTGAAGACAAAGCCCGAGCAAGAGCAAGAGCAATCACCGAAGAGAATATTGGCAAGGCTATCCTAAAAGAACTATGGGGCTCTCAACACTCTGCCGAAGGCAAGCTTCGTGAGAAAGCTGACTAGCATGGATGGAAGATGTCTATCAATATAACCTTAGAAGATCAAGGAGTGCTAGACCATGTAAGAGGCAATATTGTTGAGCCTCCGTCGAATTCATTCGCTGCTACATGGAACAAATGGAAAACCGAAGAAGTCAAAATAGAAGATCATCCGGGACTCTATCGACAAGCACTTGGTGGCCTACATCTATGAACTGAACACCTCCAAGGAAATCTACGATAGACTGGTGAGTTTATTTAAAGTTAATGATGCAAATCAAGTTTTGTTTATTAGAAATAAATTGAGGGAAATCAAGAAGGGTAAATATGAGAATATGCAAGCATAGTTCTTAAGAATCATCGAGATTAAGAAAGATCTCCTATCTATTGGGGAGACTATTACTGATAGAGAAATGGCACTCACGACTCTTGGAGGATTACCATCTGAATGGTACGTGTTCAGGACTACTCTTCTAAACAATAATATAATTTCTGGGTTTGAGGAATTAATGGCCAGATGCATTCAAGAAGAAACAAAGATAGAAGAGCAAGAAATGCCCATGCCTAAAGGTCCTCCTACTGCCTTTTCTTCTCATGCTAAGAAAAGAAATAATTCTGAACCTAAGAGTGGAATAAAATGACGATGTTACATCTACGATAAAGTAGGTCACTATGCAAGGGAGTTCCCTGATAGAAAGGACTCACACCGCGACAGTGATCAAAATCCCTCTAATGGCAATCAAAGGAATAACAAATTCAATAGCAAAGGTAAGAGGAGAGCTGGGAATCAAGGAAGAGGACAACCATTCAAGAAGGCTAGAAATTCTAGGATGTATTAGATGCACCTGACCTCAAAAATAACCTAGTGTCCATCTCGGCAATGGAAGACAAAGGCTACAAGGTAACCTTCAGCAATGGCAAGGTACGTATATGGAAAAATAATGTTAAATATGCCTTTACTCTTGGGTTTAGTGTTGATTCATTATATCAGGTCAATGGAAGTCTGCTAGGTGTTATGTCTTATGACACATCTCTTCAGTCTGAACTTTGGCATCGAAGGTTTCCCCCCTTCATTATAAAGCTATACTCGGTGTAAGACAAATGGTGACAGGGATGCCCAAATTTCAAGTAGAGAAAGAAGGTGTATGTTCAGGATGTGCCGAAGGAAAGCTCAAAAGGGGACCATTCCCCTCAAGCCAAAGCAAGACCTCCGATATATTATAGTTGGTTCACTCAGGCATACCTGAGGTTGGCACTAAGAGGGAGACTACTACACCACATACTCCAGAGCAGAATGGTGTGGCAGAAAGGAAGAACCGTACGATTGTGGAGGCTATCCGAGCCATGCTACATGATCAAATACTTTCAAAGTTTCTATGGGTTGAAACTATAAACACTGCCGTATATGTACAAAATCAATGCCCTCATCAAGTATTGGGTTCCAAGACTCCTGAAGAAATGTTCACCACCAGTCAAAGGGAAGTCGTGATTAGTCATGATGTCACCTTTGACAAAGATATGGCTCTTAGCAAGGTGGAAAATCTTCTGACTTTGAGGAGCTCTCAAGAAGCCGACACCAGGGAACCGAAAGAAAAGAATGATGAATCAATGCGTGATGTAGAAGAACCCATGGATCTGATTGATCCTCATCCACATGAGCCTTCCTCTTCTAGGAAGAGGCCTTCATGGCTTAGGGGGATACTTGATGATGCTGAAGGACATGTTGCACCCTGAGGAACCTTCCGTTAAAGTAAGACACCTAACAAGTATCAGGGATCCTTGACCATCATGAGCACGATCATACAAAATGAGCCTTCATCATTCTCAGATGTTGTCAAGCATGAAGTATGGAAGGATGCTATGACCATAGAATATGAGTCTATTATGGAGAATGATGTCTGGGAAGTAGTTCCCAGACCCTAGGACAAGACAATTGTCACTTCTAAATGGCTTTACAAGATAAAGCATGTAGCAGATGGAAGTATCAAAAAGTATAAGGCTCGTTTTTTTGCTCGTGGTTTCTCCCAGAAGGAAGGTATAAACTATGATATTTTCACCTGTTTCCAAATATATGACCATCCACTTGATCATAGCCCTTATGGCTTCACAAGGATGGAACCTACATCAGATGGATGTCAAGACTGCTGTCTTGCATGGTTCGATCAAAGAAGAGGTCTATGTGGAGCAACCCGAAGGATTTGAGATTTATGATCGAAAATCTCATGTATGTAGGTTGAAGAAGGCTCTCTATGGGCTGAAGCAAGCACCACGAGCATGGTATGAGAGGATCGATAGCTACTTGATGAAGCTGGGATTCACTAGGAGTGAAGCTGATCCTAACGTTTACTTTAAGGTTAAAGATGGCAAGCCTCTCATACTGGTGTTGTATGTGGATGACCTCTTTCTAATAGGTGTAGACGCTCTCATTTGCAAATGTAAGAGGGAATTGGCTTCTGAATTTGAAATGAAGGACCAAGGACTTGAAGTGTGGTAGAAGCCAAGGGAAATTTTCCTATCTCAAGGAAAATATGTGGTAACGATATTGGAAAGATTCAGTATGATGGACTGCAAGCTTGTGACTACCTCGAGGATCTTAACTTTTAGAAGTTATATGGTAGTGATGTCGGACCAGATTTGGGAAATGCCTTTGAGTTTCATAAACTCATTCACATTGATGTTCTTAGTGAACCTTCGTCCAAGCATATGTTTTGCAGTTAGCATTGTGAGCTCATATTTGGTTGAGGTTTACTGGATTGATGCCAAAAATCTTCTAAGATATCTTCATGGCACAATTACTAATGGGTTAAGATACACTGCCGGAGATGTGAGACTACTTGGATATACTGATGCTGATTGGGCAGGAAATGTGGTGGACTGTAAGAGCACTTCCAGGTGTTGTTTCACTTTGGAATCTGCTTCGATATCCTGGATGAGAAGGAAATAAAATTCGGTGGTTTTAAGCACCACCAAAGCAGAATATATTGCTGCTAGCATGGCCTCCTATGAGGCAGTTTGGTTGCGAAAGTTCTTCAGTGAGCTATTTGGATTTACATTGGATACCACTATGATTCTCTGTAACAACCAGAGTGGGATTCAATTATTGAGGAATCCCATATTCATCGATTGCTCCAGCAGATAGACATCATCTAGGATATGGTAAGTCGATGAGCAAGGAGGCTCCATCGCATTAAGATGATGTACAGGTCGATACACCTTGTCAAAGCCCCGAGGAAAGATCTAATCTGTGATTTTCCCAACGACTTGGAGTCATCAAGAAACCCTTGAACAAGGGTCATGCATGTTGCATACATTGAGCTTAGGAGCTTTTTGGGGTTGCGGTTCTTATTGGGAAGCAACATACGACCACAGGGTGACTCCACCCTCCCTGGTTGTGCACACTGGAAACAAGATGATTCGCTCTCTTGTGGGACAAGATGATTCGCTCTCTTGTGGAACATGATGATTAAGTTCTCCTGTGTGGCCTGGATTGATGTGTTCTCCATGGCGATTGTAGCAGGATTGATGTGTTCTCCTGTGAGGCCTGGATTGATGTGTTCTCGATGGCGATTGTAGCAGGATTGATGTGATCTCCTGTGAGGCCTAGATTGGTGTGTTCTCCTTGGCGGCCTAGATTGATGTGTTCTCCATGGCGATTGTAGCAGGATTGATGTGTTCTCCTGTGAGGCCTGGATTGATGTGTTCTCCATGGCGATTGTATTAGGATTGATGTGTTCTCTTGTGAGGCCTGGATTGATGTGTTCTACATGGTGATTGTAGCAGGATTGATGTGTTTTCCTGTGAGGACAGGATTGATTAATTCTCCTATTGAGGCATCCTACCCATGCAGTCTGGGACTCATAGGAAGTACCTCTCATCTGATCAATGAGCAGGGAAATGAAGTTAGGGACCATAGTGGTACCGATGGATGCATCGTTGTATCTACCGTACTCCCTACACTAGGATGACCTCCATTGATCTGGGATCAATGATACTAGTCTAGGACCAGTGGTAGGAGTTGTACCATACTATGACGCTGATTTGGGTTGGTTGAGACTGGTCTAGGACGAGTCGTACATGGTCTGAGATTGACTTTGTGTCAGTGCGGAACTGGTCTGGGACCAATGAGAGTGGTACATACTATGACGCTGACTTCGGGTCAGTTGAGACTGGTCTGGGACCAGTGGTACACTCTTTGAGACCGTGATACTAGTCTGGGATGAGTGGTAGGAGTGGTACCTACTATGGAGCTGACTTCAGGTCGGTTGAGACTAGTCTGGGACCAGTGGTATGCACTCTGAGACTGACTTTGAGTCAGTTGAGGATGATACTGGTTTGGGACCAGTGGAGTTGTACTCGCTATGATGCTGACTTTGGTTTGGTTGAGATTGGTCTGGGACTAGTGGTACATACTCTGAGACTGACTTTGAGTCAGTATGATACATCCTCTATCATTTCTTCTTCTCCATAATTCGGACAAAAGCAGAGGAAAAAAGAACAATGCAAGAGCAGAGAAGAACATAGCAGAACAATACAAATCAGTACAGGGTAGAACAAGACAAAGAAGAACATGCAGAATAGAGCAGAGTAGGGCAAGGGTCAGGCTGTATAGGGTAGTGCATTTGATGGATGAATAGTAACGACCAATAAACAGATTGCAGATGAAGTTCTCCCTAGTTGAGAGGGAGTGTTAAAATTGGAAACCAGGGAAAAAATTCATGTGGGTCATCTTATTCATGGCTGATATTATTTTTATTAGATTCCTCTCATCGAGAGGTGTAGGATTTATATAAAGATCATTCGATTCTAATAAGTATTCATGGAGATATGAATTTATTTTGATTATGGAATTATTATCAAGCCGACCTACAACTCATGTAGGCTTAGAAGCCCAACAGCCGCATCTATTCAAACATAAACGTTCTGTATAAATATAGGAGGACTTTTCCTCATTTGGACTCACTCATCTCATCACATCTCTCTCTCTCTACTGCGTAGAAAAGAGTCTCTTCTCTACTGCGCAGAAAAGGGTCTCTCTCTCACACATGTGAAGCCAAAGGCTGTTGAAACTGAAGCTGCAACTGCAGATCCAAAGTTTGACCAACATTTACGATCTAATCTTCTCATTAGAACTACACTGTATGTCCATCTAGATCTCCTTTGAAATCCACAACTTTTGGTGGTGGAATCAAGTCAATCCAATGGACGGTTTGCAAGATATTGATTGCCCTAGTTTGAAGGAAGCTGCTGAAACTGAAGCTGCAACTGCATAAGTAAAGTTTGACCTGCGTGGACTAGAAGATCTCCTCATCTGAACTATGTTGTAGGTTCATCTAAACCTCCTCTAGAAGTTGCAACTTTTGGTGGTGGAATCATGCCGGTCCGACGGTCAGTTTGTGAGATATTGTCTTCCCTAGTTTGATGATGAAGTCGCTAATGCTGATGTTGCTGATCTAGGGTTTGCTACTACTGATATAAATCAGTTTTATTGTACTATTTCTCTCTGCTAAATTATTGAAGATAAAAGAAGATTTGATCAAAGGGTTTCCCCACACATTGTGGGGTTTGTCCTTGGCTAGCCGCCACATCTTGTGTCTCTTGTCTTGGCTTGTTTTCTGTCGATTGTTTAATGTTCTATCTGCACTTTACTTTATGTACATGTGATTACTATCTGTGGAATATGATAAGAAAAAGAAGTAAGCTTTTATAAGCATAGAACATACCATAAATTAACAGGAGGCCACCGACTGCTTGCATGCCTGCTGAGCTACCCTCCACTGCATGCTTGCCTGATGTGCCACCCGGGATGCCACCAACTGTTTGCGTGCCACCCGAACTGCCTTTGATTGCATGCTTGCCTCCATCCAGCTCCCCTACATGCAGAATGTTGTCAAGACCAACCTTGCTCGTTTTCTTTTTCGTTTGTTTCTTGCTACTGTTTCCTTTCTCTGGTTCACGGTCATCCTTGTTCTTCTGCTGCTCGTTGCTGTTTGTTTTCTTTGGTCCAAGGTCGTGGGTCTGAGCATCCTGCTCATCCTACAAACTAATTTCCTCACTGAAGGTCACAGTGACAGTGGCTATGATATATGGGTGATGCAATGTGCTGTGGAAGCGAAATTGGGTCGTGTGGTGAGAGGAGGGGTGGGGGGGGGGGGGTGGTGTGGGGAGAATGGTTGTTTGGGTAGCAACGTTCAATCTTCTGGTGCATGGGCCTCTTCCCGACCTCTACCACTATGAGTGTCAGGGTATCTGCTATAGAAATGACCTCTGGAATGAGTAGTAGAAGGGGATGAGGAAGAAGTAGCTAGCTCAGGGTTAGGCATCGAGGGGAGGTGAGTGCTTCCACCTTGACCACCACCTCTTCTGTTACGCATTCTATGGTGAATACACATCATGGCTGGATGATGGCTATTGAGCTGGGCCAAAATGGTAGTGTTTTGTTTAGTGATTGCAATTGGGGAGGGTGAGTTAACTCTGGAGTTGATGGAGCTATTCAGAAGAGAAATAGAGGAGTTCTGGGCAGAATTCATTGCACAGTGAGTTGTTTAAGAGAAATGGAAGCCATTCCCCAAATCAACACAGCTGAGAATCCAACATCGCCGCCCAATAATTGTGCATGAGCTCGGCTCCACAACTTGAGGGGGGCAACAACAGTTTAGCGGGGAAGGGGTGACAGAATTATGTCTTGTGGAAGCCATGGCCTTATGCCTACGGTGAACTCCTCGACTTGAGAACCAGAGTAATGGTGCCTGCAGGTCGACTGTAACTTGCCATAAATTGGCATGGAAGGGGACGCAGGTGGCCATGTGGCCTGGCTGCCTGCCATCCTTCTGTCTAAGCTTCATTAACTTCATAATAATCACCCGCATCTTGGTGTGCCTCTTTGCTTTGTACCAGTTCATTATATTCCTGTGGCTGGGAAGTAGTGGTGATCATGTTGAGCAAACCTGTATGTAGAGTCCGATCACTATCCACCCCCAAATTTACCAGGAGGTTAACCACTTTGTTCTTGCCTTATCTTCTGATATGTTTGAAAGTGACTGCTTTGTTAGTGGTGGGCCATTGTTCTATGAGCTCTAATATTTCTTCCAGTCTCCAGATGTTGACCACTTTGTATGCCGAGGTCCCTTGCAGGATTTGATTAACCATATTAATAAGAATCTGAGAGTCGCCTTCGATTACTAAGGGGAAGAAGTTGTGTTGTTAAGCCAAAAGAAGCCCTTCCCATAGCCCTTCTAGCTCTGCAAAATTGTTCGTATCCCATCCAATTGAGCCTAGGAAAATTAAAAGAGGGTTTCCTTTGTGATCCCTGGATGCTCCTCCATAGCCTGCTTTGCCTGGGTTACCTTTGGAGGCTCCATCGAAGTTTAATTGGATCATATTATGTGGCGGAGGGATACATTTTTTTGGGATGTTGTGATGTAAAGAGGATTTACTATGTTTTGCCTGTACTTGGTGCATCCACAGATTCCAATTTATCCATATATTCTACTCCTGTGGAAGGGAAGGAAAGTTCTCTTCATTCCAAGTTTGGAGCACTAATGTTTCCTGAAGGTTTTTGCAAAAGCTATTCCATAGGACTTCTAATGGTGTAGATTGATCTTTAAAGATGCGGCGGTTCCTTTCATTCCATATAGTCCACATAAAAAGACCTGGGATGATTTTCCATAAAGAGTTTAACAGTTTGCTCTTGTACGGATTGATTGCCCAACTATGTATTTTATTGGTAATATCCTCTTTATTTATTCCTTCTTTTTGGCATCTGAAACTTGATTTTTTCCAAAGTCTATTTGCCAAATTGCAAGAGTTCATGAGATGCAGTATGGTTTCTTCCTATTGTTTACAGTTGGGGAATATGGAGGGCCCGTGGAAACTTCTTTTCCGTAGATTGTCCCAAGTGAGTATTTTGTTTTGACATAACAACCAAAGGAAAGTAGAAATTTTTGGCCATATGTTAGGGGACCATACTTTGTCCCATAGAGGATCCTTGACTGTTTGATTGTCAATTATTAGTTTGTATGCCTCTTAAGTGGTGAAAGTTCCACATGCATTATAAACCCATCGTATTGTTGGCATTATGATTCTGGTTGGTACTATCTCACAGGTGTTGTACTTGATGGCAACTCACTCTTGTGGCAGATCTCAGTTCAGGTACTCAAAATAATGGAAATTAAGTTACCCACAAGTAATCCTAGAAGAAGCTACGAACCTGTAGGTACGCCGACCAAGTAGTGCGGACATGCACGCAGGTTCTCCGTTCAGAAGGTGCGGACCCCAGTTTCACTCTCTCCAATGCATAAAAGCGCGTGCACGTGGGAATCTTCATGAATGGTTCATGGTATTAGTCCGACAATTTTTAATCTTATGGTTTTGGTCCATGGTATTGCATCTAAAAATATTGATCCATGGTATTGGGTTCATGGTATTGTGATATTATGGTTTTGGACCATGGTATTGTGAAAGGCTTGCCTATAAAAAGGAAAGGAGATCTCTTGGCCATAAGGAAGTGAAATTTGAATATCTTAAGATCTGAAATTTTGGGTGATTGGTTTTTAAGAACTAGATCTAAATCAAGGAGAAATCTTAAGGTGAATCTATTGATAAGTCGTGATCTCTTGGGCGCATGAACAGATCTATGGATCTGACTGACTGTGGCACATTGGAGGACTGTTAATTTGGCCCTAATCAGAAGTTCGCAGGTGATCCATGGCGTGAGTGCGGGGGTACGCACCTCAGAAGAAGGTGCAGTGCGGGGGTACGCAACGCAGAAAAAGGCTCAGTGCGAGGTACAAAGCACAGGAGAAAGCGTAATGCGGGTCGCACACAGTGCTGCAAAAGGAGAAGTGTGAGGTACGCAGTGCGGGAAAAGGAACAGTCCGGAGGTACGCTGTCTGTCAGACTGTAAGGGTGTGGACCTGAGAAGAAGTACGCAGAGCAGAAGAACCACCAATGCGGATCTACGCAGTTTAGACTCAGAAGAGCTACAGATATTCGCAGGCCCCTCTTGGTGAAGTTGCGGACTTATCTTGGCACTTTTGTTGACTATCTTTTATCTATTGCAGCAGAATTCTGGGTTTAGATTTCTGGTATTACTTTTATGTTTACAACATTCTGAAGAGTTGGGTGATTCATTGGTTGATTGTACAAGGAGATTGGGTGATTTGCATGTACTTAATGACTATTTGATGTCCATGGATCTAGTTTGAAAATTAATGAAACATGGTCCTTAAAGAAGTAAAAGAGCTAAGAGGGTTCTAGCTCCCTTCCAGGAGAGACTGAAAACAAGAGAGAGTTGTAGCTCTCTGCAGGTTTCAACCTACGTACTAGTAAAGGACTGCACCAGTACAAGATCATTGTGAAAGAAGTTTCTAATTGAAAGAAGATAGAGACATATTGCAGCAGGTGGTTTTCACCCACATTGGGTTTCCACCTTATACCTGGCATTCTTTGGTGTGACTATCTGTTTTTCTTGTTTCATGCTCATTATTATATGGTACTAACCTACAAGTTAATGTTCAATATTTGAGGATTAAATTAAGTATAAATCAAGAAGTCATATTGAAAAGAGTTTGATAATACTGATTCACCCCCCCTCTCAGTATTATTTCCAACACGTATTATGTCCTTCTTGTCAGAAAAACAAATTTTCCTATTGATAAGCTCTGTCTCCAAATTATTATGAATAGACTCTGTTCCTTGCTTGATGATGTGAGTTGTGCTTATCCATTGTCTGTATCCCTGCTTGAGAGTAGGCGTCCAGTGCTGGCTAACTTTATCCATCTGATGCTCTTCCCATTCCTGTGTTTGGTGAGGTCTAACCAGGTCACTCAACTTGGGTCTCTACTACCATGAGTCATCCCAAAAACATGCATTGTTGCCATCCCTTATTTCCTAAAAATTATGCTGTTGGATTTTAGCTTTGTGTTGACTAGCCGCATGCCAAATTAAGGAACATTTTCTCAATTTTGTGAGTCAAATTAACTCATATGTCGGTCGATTTTTTGCATATTTGGTAGTCTAGAGGATGGCCCAGTATGTGTACAAAGAAGAAATCCATTTCCACCATAAACGTGCTCCCATGACTGCATTTTTGTGTTGAGGATCTCGAAGCCCAGTGCCCCTTAAAATTTTTGGAAGGAAAACCATAGCCCACTTGACCAGTGCCCATTTTCTATTTTGTCCCAAGGATCCCCATAAAAAATTTCGCTGAAGATTTTTTATTTTCTTAAGCACCCATTTTGGTGCTGTGAAAACAGAGAAAAGATAAAGAGGCATGGATTGCAGGACAACTTTGATTAATACTAGATGACTGGCGATATTGAGGGCTCTATAAGTCTAGGAGGAAAGGCAAGCTTCCAATTTCTCTAGGAGCAGTTGCCAGGTAGAGTGCTTTAATGCAGAGTTAGTCATGGGTGCACCCAAATATTTAGAGGGGAGAGAGGCAACCATGAATCCAAAAATCCTTGCTATAGAAGATTGAGTGATGGAAGGGGTATGAAAGAAAAAGATTTTGGATTTAGAATTATTAATGCTGGCACTAGAGGCTTCAGAGAACTCATTCAGAAGGGATTTTATTTTATGGGCCTCTTGAACTGAGGGATGGCCAAACATCATGTTATCGTCCACAAATTGTTGGTAGGTAAAAGAAAGGGTGTTGGGGAAGGAAAGACCTCTGAGCTGCTGGGATTGAAGAGTGTATTTGATACTTCACCCAAGCCCTTCTAGCATTAAAAAAAACGGAAAGGGGGAAAGAAGATCTCCCTGTTGGATGCATCTAGAGGGATGAAAGGAGGTGGAAGGTATGCCATTGACCAGAATGGAGAAAAAAGTGGAGGATATAAGACTCATAACCCATCTAACCCAATAAGGGGAGAATCCAAAGGCTATCAACATCTTTTGAATGTAAGTCCAACTTAATTTATCGAAAGCTTTTGAAAGGTCAATTATAAGGAGCATACTTGATTTTTTGAGCTACTTCAGGGAATGTATGATCTCATGGGTGAGAATGATGCCATCTATGATTTTCCGCCCTTCGACATATCCTGATTGCTTTGGCGAGATGAGCATAGATAGCAACGGCTTCAGGCGAGAGGCGATAACTTTAGATATGATTTTGTAAATGACATTACAGAGAGTGATAGCCCTGAATTTGTCTCGAGTTAGAGATTGCTCTTCTTTGGGGATAAGGGCAATAAAAATCGCATTTACAGAGGGAAGCATCGATCGTGAAGTCCGGGATTCTTCAACTACCTACTGGACCTCCTCTTTAATGAGATCCCATAAATTGTGAAAAAAATTTGAGGTAAAACCATCTTGACCAGGTGCCTTTCCTTCCTTGAGCTATCGCAAAGCAGACTTTACTTCCTGTAGAGATATCAGACGAAGGAGGAGTTGATTGTGTTCTTCTATTATAATTTTCGGAATGTTCAGTATAATCTTCTCTATAGCTGGCTATCAATCAACTTGTGGTTCTTGATGTACTTGTTTGAAATATGTAAGAAGCTCTTTTTCTATGTCCTCATGGTTTTCCAAGCATACTCCTTACTGATTCTGAATATGAGTTATATTGTTGTGCATTCTTCTCTATATGGTGGTGCAGTGAATTTTTTTTGTATTTCTCTCTCCCTCCTTAAGCCATCTGACTCTAGATTTTTGTTTCCAGAGTATCTCCTCTTGCTTTTCTCTTTTTGTTATTTGTATCTGAAGGATCTTTTCCTGCTCTGAGAGGGCTTCAGTTCTTCCTTCAGTGATGATTGTCTACTGGATTCTTTTCATTTCCTGAGCTAGAGCATTCTCAGCTTCAAAGATATTGCCAAAGGTTAGTTGATTCCATTGCTTGATGTTATTTTTGAGATGTTTGAGTTTTTGTTGGAATTGATACATTTTTGAACCTTCCGGGGGACTGAAGCTTTTACAAGTTGTATGTATCAGGTTGTTGAAGTCTGGATGCATCAGCCAGAAATCTTCAAAGTGAACAGGTCTCCGAGTGTTGTTCCTGGGTCTTTGCCACTGGAGCGAAATAGGCCAATGATCTAAGCTAGAAAGAGGTAAGATCGAGGCTGAAATATCTCCTCCAAGATGGATGGCATTATCTGAGAGTAGAAATCTATCTAGTTGGGAGGCGATTTACTAGGTGCCAGTTCTTCTATTATTCCATGTGTAAATACAATTATTGAGTGGCATATCTATAAGCCAGTTATTTTGTATGAAATTCTTTAAATGGATACTTTCACTATCTAGTTTATTCCTGCCTCCGCTTTTTTCTTCCAGTTTAGTAATCATATTGAAGTCTCCTCCTGTAATCCAAAGTGGATGAACTCTGGTGGAGTTGATCAGAGTTAATGTATTCAGAATGGATATCTTATGCACTGCTTCCTGGGGGAAGTAGACATTTGTGAGGTAACCATGCACATTTATCCCTATTATATGAAAAGTGGCTTGAATGAAATGATGAATCACATGGATATTAGTAAGCATGATAGCTCATTCATCCCAGGCTATTGGTAGTCCTCCTGAAGCTCCTAAGGCATCCACTACTACTGCTTGACTGCCTGGCCATGCTTTGGCGAGAGTTTGGCAAAGTATGGTAGAATTAAATTTTGTTTCTTACATGAAGAAGATTTGAGGTTTCTCCTGCTAAATCATGTTTTTTTATCATTTTGTATTGCCCAGGGCTATTTAGCCCTCTTATGTTCCAAGATGTGAGATTCATGTTTCATTATTGGGTAGGGGACTGTAATACTTTGTAAGCTTGGAATATCTTCCTGATTCCACCAACATTTCCCCAATATAGATGGTTCTTTGGAGGCCTATCTTTCTCCCTCATTTTTTATTGTCTTTAGGAATGTTGTTTTCCATCCCATTGACTTCCGGGTTGAATACCTCGAGATATTTGCTGATGTGCT
Organism: Pinus taeda; assembly: GCA_000404065.3. Lineage (NCBI taxonomy): Eukaryota > Viridiplantae > Streptophyta > Pinopsida > Pinales > Pinaceae > Pinus > Pinus taeda. The sequence continues at coordinate 31,428 of APFE030294970.1, read as the reverse complement.
CTGGAAAGGATGACTTCCAAGCTTTCTAGCTGTCTTTCTGGGATCTTGTCAAATTCTTTTTTCCTGCAAGCTTGTTCCAATCCCAATATGTCCAGATCTCCTATGTTTATACTTTTAGTCTCTTCTTCCATATGCTTGGCCTCACTACTTTCCACCACGAAGTCTGTTGCAATGGTGGTCTCTTGTTGCAAAATGTCTATATCCATGCCATGAGGTTTCCATATCAGAGTCAGATTGGGTGTAGATGTGGTGAAATCTATGAATTGTGAGGGCTTTTGAGTTTTCCCTGAGCCTGTGGGGTTGACCTTATAGGTTTCCTTGAGAGGCTCCTCAGAGGGTAAGGGGGACTCAGTGGCTATCAGATCAGGTTGAGCTAAGATATAAAAGCTATTGCGGGTGGATGGCATCGAGGTGTTGGTGGAAGGATTTTTAGGGTTTGATGCAGGTTTTTTGTGGTTCTTTTTGCGATTATTTACCTTGGTGAAACCTTCAGAATCAGGTTTTTCTGAGGAGGTATAAGTTGGGAGTTTCAAATTTAGTGGGCAATCACGAAAGAGATGGCCAAGGTCATGACATTTTCTACATCTGAATGGAACATTTTCATAATCTATTGACTTAATCCACTCAAAATCATCATGATATAGACTTACCACATTTGGAAGAGCTTTTCTTAGATGCATATAGACACAAATGTGGGCATAGGAAGTATATCTTCTGAGTTTTGTCTCTGCAATTTTAATGAAATCCCCCAGTCCATTTCCAATATCTTTTAGTGAAACTTCATCCAAATACTCAAGAGGAAGGGAGTAAAGACGGATCCAAACAGGTGCCCAACTTAGATCCTCTTTGTCCGAGTTGAATCTCTCAATCCAGTCTCTCAGGTAAAGACCAACTGCATTGAAGAAGTAGGGTCCTCCATCAATTACCCTATACCACTCCTCTATACAGTTGAAGACTGCTATGAAGAAGCTCTTTGGTCCTAGCTGCAAGGTGATGTGCCCTTTTGGTTTCCATTTGGTTGCAATCCAACTGTGCAAGGCTTTCTCTGTGGGCCAAAAGCCGATAAATTTCCATATTAAAGCATGATCCTTCATGTACTGGATTTGGGTGTTGATTCTTTGACTTGGCAGTTCAATATTTGCTCTTTTTGCTACAACAAGGTTTTAGATTGCTGAGGTTGCTTTCGGAACCTCATCCCTTGTGTTATCTATCTATGCATTATGATTCATTTCCTCTTCTTCCTGTGGCTTCTTCCTGTCATTTCCCGTTTGCATATGAGGTTTTCCCTGATCATTGCGGGGTGTTATCGGGAAAACTAGTGTCCATTCAGAGCTGTGAGTCCCACTAAGATGGGTAGCTATCTTAGAAACAAACGAACTAAAGTCACTTGTGTTTTCCTTTATGAGAAGTAGATGAGAGAGAAGCAGAGAGTACCAACCTCAGTCTTTCGCTTGGATCCTTGCTTGTTTCCTCTCCCCTTTGACAGATCTTTGCTACTCCTTCCTCGCTTGTCCCACTTCAAATAACACCTGTAGAGTCAAAGCAGCATAATACCATCAAAGCATAGAGATCTACAATCATAAACAATATAGGATTAGATATATATTGACCATACAAATGCATATATCAATTCGAGATTCAAAGACATACAAGAATATGGAGGAAAACTCCAATAGCTTTATTGATAGAAGTAGTAGAGGAGAGGATTACAACCCATTGATCTAACCTAGCACCATCCTCCCAGCATGAAAGCCCTTCTTCACCTCATGAAAATCTAGATCACCCAACACTATAATGTTCCACAAAGAAACCAATAACACCTCCTTACAAGATGCAAAATTCCAGCCTCTAGATCTCTAGGATGAGGGATCCATATATAGATGTTTACAGGTGGGTGAGTTAGCTTCTAGGTTTTTGATTAGTGTCATTTCTCTAATAGTTCTCAATTCCACTTGGATATTTCATGATCTCTTACTCATCCTTGGGCGAATTCAGAGAGGCAAGTGTCACAGGAGAAGTTCCTGGAAGATTCCATGATCATCCACCTTGCAAACTGTCTCTGCCATTTGTATACTCTCACCCATCACACCCCATAGAAGGGCTTTTTAGTATGCATCATACCACCCATGTGTATTAGGTGGGATGCATCACACTTTGAACATGGAGCAGGTGAGATGGTCTAGTTTAGACCAATTCTAAGCAGTTTTTCATGGAGAATTTCTAGGAGATGATGTAATCAACTGACCTTGTTCTTTTACAGTATGAAACAACACTTTTAGGGACTTATAATCCCTTGGTTTATGGACATATAAGATTGGCATTCAGTGCCCAAATATTTCTATAATAGTTACCCCCTAAAGCATGAGGTCGTAAATCTTCTGATGTCGAGTGAAATGCTTTATCATGAGGATTGAGGTTCTTCCGCATTGGAAGGTGACCTGTTAAGATACAATACAATACATTATCTTCATAATATTTTCATGATCTAGCTAAGGCGGGCATTCCCATGCTCAGCTTTTATAAATTCATTTTCATGTACATAAGACAAACAACCGTCTGTATGGCAGACTGATGATTCTGGTAGAGGCATCATCCTTTGGCTTGGATGATTATATGTGCAGCTATGATGTACATTTGATGTCTTTATTTTCCTAAATATATCGCAGCCTGGATGGATGAAACTAGATCCAAGGTCTTCAAACTCGTTCAATCTTTGCTCGAAGCACAAGTCGATCCATGTGAAAAGATGTTCTGAAGTCGAACATGGAAAGACATCGCATGATTACCAACCAATGATGTAAGCTGTTAACAGGTGCAAGAGGAATCACCGATAATGATAATGACCCTCAAGGTACTGCAGTACAATTCACATGGTGTGAATACATGAGTCGATGTTGAACACCATGCAAAGTCTTTCGGTCGAAGGCCATTGATGTAAACCTGTCGCCAGAAGTGAGAAACTTGTCATTGAGGCATGCAAGCTTCAAAGTACTGAAAGGGTTGTTCCTAAGTCAACTTCTTGGATAATGAACTAATGTCAATAAGAAGTGACCCGTCATAGGAGGGCCTTAATGAATCCCACATCTATGACACGAAACAAAGAAAATGATTTTGTGGAGGTGAAAATGATCTGATGATATAAGGTTCAGGGTGGTGGTCATGAAAGAATGAAGGGTGAAGGTATTGCAGTGGATGAGACACAAGCTGGGTTGGTGAATTCTCTGAGCGACTTCTCTTGAACATATCGGCGACACTGAAATGGATTGGTAGCGTTAACCCCAAAAATAGATGGTACGGTGGACCAATGGTGATATGACCGGTGAACGAAATAACCCAACCCGACTCAATCATGGTGATGGAGTGAAAGTGTCATGTTCAAGAGCAACTTGCTACCAATAAAGTTTCTTCAAGTTTTCTTCCCAATTTTTCCCCAGTCATTTCTCACCAGTACCTCTTTATTTTTGTCAAGCTTGAGGAGGATAACATATGCTTGTTCTATAATTTTCCCTTCGGGCAAACCCATCGCTATGTTTTAACGAGCCTAGCGACAGTGAAACTCATTCTTGTATGCATGGACAAGTTTGTCGATATTGTTTTAACGAGTTTAATGACAAAGAAAAATCGGTCCTTTTCAATTTTAGAGAGTCTGAAAAGGGTCAGAAAGGAAACTCCAATAATCCTTTTTCGTAATATAATCCCTTAAGTCTAAAAAAGTATAAAATAATACGAAAAGGATGACTTTTCGATAGTTTTAACGAGCCGAACAAGACAAGCGCTCGATCTTTTTGTGTAATGATCCCTCAAGTCCAAAAAGATTAAAATCTAGAGGAGGGATGGCACTTCCAATCACTTTAACGAGCTGGAGAGGCCAATTTCTCGGCAATATTTTCATATTTTACGAGTTAGATGAAAAGAGCTTAAAGGAGACTCGTTTTTTGAGGAACGAGTGATGTTTTCGGATAGCAGCTGGTCCCAGGTAAGGTTTGGAACTTTTCAATCATGGCAGTGTAAAGAAGGTGGCTAGTAGGATCACTCATCATAGCTATTCCTCAAAAGGGATAAACAATCAAATGGAGGCATATGATCGGCTAAAAAAGAGTGGAGATGATGGTAAGAACACGACCAAGGCTCAAAAGCTGATAACAATGTGATCACAATGGTTATTTACCGAAGGTGGGTTCAGTTTTTAATGAGCTGAAACTCTGGTGGAACATATGCTCATTGTTAGGTTTATTTTTTAACAAGCTTGAACTTTGCGTAAAACTGCTCGTGCCAGTCGTATAATAAGGATGTCTCATCGATAGGTTCATTTTTAGGGAGCTTGCCCCATTCGAAACTTTGCTCCGAATCCTTTCATTATGCAAGCTAGGAATGACCAATCCTACGAGTTTAAAGGGTTAAGAACCTACAAACTAAGAAAATAAATGGTCGCTTTCACTTTCATGCAAAAAGGTTTGCATGCCCCCAGGTATAACAAAGTAGAGTTTCCAGGTTACCATTCAATTTGCAGAGAAAACACTTCCTTGGCTCTAAAGGCATAACTTTTGATAGAGGAAACTTATTCCAGTCTAATCCCATTTTCCTAAATGGACGGGTGTGTCAGACTAGTCATATTCCTATGCAGAAACCTACCTTATAACTAGGGTTTTCCTACCAAAGTAGACCAGGGCGCATGCCTCCTGGGTTTCAGTCACAATCACCGAATCACTCGCGCTCATCAGGTGGACGGACTAGAGATTGATGAGACATTCCTTTCGTAAAAAGACTAGATAGGGATGGCACTTGACTATTAGCTATGTGTGAACCGGGGAATGAAAGTTGGTCTACGAGCTGAACCACTCTGCCTTCATGCGGAAAACACATCACTCGAAAGAGTGAGGAAACAATAGCTCCCATGCTATAAATGTAGTCATGCCCAAGGAGTAGATTGTAATCTAAAGGTCCTTGGACTACCATCATGTTTAGATAAATGGTTTTCCTTCTCAAAGTTATAGGAAAATTTGGAAGGATCCCTAACCGTCGACTAGTTCCTTTGTCAAAGCTTGTCAAATTTCACATCTCAGGCAGAAACGATGGCGAACCAAGTGCTTTCCAAGTAGTTGAGGAAAGGATGCTCACAGAAGCCCCTTCATCTATGATAGTACCGACCATGACCATTTTGTAAGCTTGTACTATGATTCAGAATGGTACATTAGATTCCAAAGTGTTTTTATGTTCATTGAAATTTATTTTACAGTTGATCTTTCTTAAGAAGTTTGCCTTTAAGGTTCACCACGTGATGTAGATATACAACTCCTAAATATGCAATCTAAGATGATAAACAGTCGTTTACTCTTCTTTTTGCAATGAAAATCCTAGCTACTAAGGAAAGAGAAGTGAAATTCTTTCAACATAGAGCAGAGAGCGCACACTAAGATGCATTGTCCTAAATCAATCTCCACAAGCAGTCTAAATGCAAATGCACATGCATGTATTTGTTTTCCGCTTTCTTAATGTGTGAATGACAAAAAGAATGCTAAGTACAAATCTGAACTATCTTTTCTTTCAAAGTGATAGTACTAACATTTTTCTTTTCAAAAGATGAAAGGAAGACAAGGACGACACTTTGCGATTTTGAATTGAAAACTGCTTTCGACACTTGAAGTACTATTAATTCAAATCAAATACAAGAGTAACAGCGTAATCAGCTATAAAAAAGAGGAGGATTCTTTTCTTTGATTGAAAACGACACTTGCGACACTTTCAAATCAAAAGACGACAGTTTGATTAAGCTATTGTTTGTAAAGGAGAACTGTAAATGGCGAAAAATACATAAAAACATTCACAATTCTTTGTACAATGGAGGCTGAATAATGCAAAAGAAGGGAGTTTCAATAGTGGTATACTGATCACAGATAGCAAAAATATTGATCAAATTTGAAGAGAGTGAAGAAAAACCAAAATCTGGAGGTAGAAACAGCCTTATCTGATCATCGAGCCTGTAACACAGGGAAACAGGGATGCATCTCACCTATAGCACATGGGAGGTGCAATGCATCCAGACTGTCAAAAGGAGACAGTGCGATGGTCCAGGGACGAGACTTTAACTTGGTTTTCGGTCACAGTTTGTAGCTTAGTTCAGGATTTAGGCTGAGCTAATGATAGTCAGTAAATACAAAGCATAGGGGCTGATCTAATGAGGTTACTTGAGCCACCACCAGGGCACTTAGGATGTTTGCAAGTTAGATGTTTAATTCATAAACTAACCCAGAGATTGACTGAAGGAGCGTTTATCTACTTTGCAGTTTCATATCAAAAGCAGTTCGAAGGCTAGCTGGCATAACTTTAGGCTCCGTCTATAGTTTATAAAGTAAACAAACTAGAAACAAGCAAACAAGCTATTTGTTCCCCAGCGAAGTCGCCATTTTGTTATCGGGAAAACTAGTGTCCATTCAGAGCTGCTAGTCCCACTAAGACAGGTAGCTATCTTAGAAACAAATGAACTAAAGTCACTTGTGTTTTCCTTTATGAGAAGTAGATGAGAGAGAAGCAGAGAGTACCAACCTCAGTCTTTCGTTTGGCTCCTTGCTTGTTTCCTCTCCCCTTTAACAGATCTTTACCACTCCTTCTTTGCTTGTCCCGCTTCAAAGAACACCTATAGAGTCAAAGCAGCATAATACCATCAAAGCATAGAGATCTACAATCATAAACAATATAGGATCAAATATATATTGACCATACAAATTCAGATATCAATTCGAGATTCAAGACATACAAGAATATGGAGGAAAACTCAAATAACTTTATTGATAGAAGTAGCAGAAGAGAGGATTACAACCCATTGATCTGACCCAACACCGTCCTCCCAGCATGAAATCCCTTCTTCACCTCATGAAAAGCTAGATCACTCAACACTATGATGTTCCACAAAGAAACCAACAACACTTCCCTACAAGATGCAAAATTCCAGCCTCTGGATCTCTACGATGAGGGATTCATATATAGATGTTTGCAGGTGGGTGAGTCAACTTCTGGGTTTTTTATTAGTGTCATTTCTCTGATAGTTCTCAATTCCACTTAGAGATTTCATGATCTCTTACTCATCCCTAGGCGAATTCAGAGAGGAAAGTATCACAGGAGAAGTTTCTAGAAGATTCCATGATCATCCACCTTGCAAACTGTCTCTGCCATTTATCTACTCTCACCCATCACACCCCATAGAAGGGATTTTCAGTATGCATCGCACCCCCCGTGTGCATTAGGTGGGATGCATCATACTTTGACCATGGAGCAGGTGAGATGGTCCAGTTTTGACCAGTTCTAAGAAATTTTTCATGGAGAACTTCTGGGAGATGATGTAATCAGCTGACCTTGTTCCTTTAGGGTATGAAACAACACTTTTAGGGACTTAGAAGCCCTTGGTTTATGGACATATAAGATTGGGGTTGAGTGCCGAAATATGTCTATAACAGGGGGAGGCACCGTGTCCTCCTCCTAGATGTTATCCATGACGAGTACTCTATTCATTGTCGTATATTATTATCAGTGTGGCTAATGAGTTGTTGCAGAGGTGTCGTGATCTGAGTAGGTCTGCTATTGCACGGTCTGACAAAAACCCTATACTGCCATCATTCCTCCAGTCTACTGCTTCAAGACTCATCGTAATCTTCCAAAACATTAGTAATCTTAGTTGCATAGCATATTAGGAATTTTAGTATAGTTGCATTTTAACTAAATTTACCTCTAAGCATAAACTTGGTTGATAGAAATCATAGGGACAATACTTTCTTGGAAAATTCGTTCAATTGGTACGAAGTAAAGTAAAGAGTGTGTGACCTTGCAATTATGGAGGTGGTTTTTCCCCTTGTAGGAACGAAGGCACATGCTGGCTCGAAAAAATGAGGGGAAGGGTATCGTTAATGACATCGTTGTGTCGTCAGCCCCTCTTTCTTACAATCACCCCGATTTTTACTCTTTGGAAAGAGTTCAAGATGAAACTCTCTCACTTAGAGTAGCCATTGAGCTTAAAATTAACCAAGATAGTTGCATCTAACCTTAGTTAAGTGAATTTCATATTAACCCACTTTACTTTTCAAGCTATTTTACTTGTAATTTATTTACATACTTGTCATAATGAAAATGTTTTGAATTGATTATTTTGTAATATCTCATTTGGGTAAGTACCATATCTTTCATTATGCAAGTGAAGTTTTTTTTTTTTTTGTAAACTACGGAGGGACTACTTCTTCTATTTCATCAGGTCAAAATCATTACAAAAATGCGATGACCTCAACCCGCCCAATGGGAAACCGGGTATTTTGGCCATCTTAAGTCTTTTAATGCCATCCAAAAATAAAACACCTTGAGTCTATTTGCCCAGGCTATATGCACAATACATTCAAAGAGACTACCTATTTTCCTTATCTTCCTGCTATATTCCACATTACAAAATTTGATGGACAAGTTACTTTCTACAGTCTTCATATAAAAAACAGAAAGGTGAGAACAACAAGACTATGCCTCCTTGCCTATCTGCTGGTCCATATCCTTCTCGAGATTAGGGTGGCAATGCTTTAGCTGCTATTGTATTTCATCCATTCTTCTGTCCTGCATGAGAAGGGTAATCTGAATGTTCTTCAGCTCCTTCTTGAGAGTGGGAATCCCCTGAGAGAGCTCTGCCATCTCCATTGCTACTTGCTCCATGGCTTTGGCAAGTAGTCTCTTCATGATCCAATACACATGCAGTGATTGTTTGTACAGGGTCATGCGGCCTCTTGTGTGGCCCGGGTCCGGAAGAAGATAGACCCAATCCTCCATTTCTGGATCAGATTGGTCCTGCATGGCCTCCTCTTCTAAATGTTGTATAATTCTCCTGATTCATTTATTAGTGTTTTGGTAGTAGGTCTGCTCAGCCAGCTGCACTTTCCTCCCCGCTGAAGCCCTAGTTTTCCTTTCATGAGACGAAGCCTCCTCTTCCTTTTGGCTCCCTGTTTTTCCCCTGCCCCTGCCGCGCTGTCCTTTTTGACCTCCCCTACCCCTTCCTCTACTACCCTCTCCTACCATAGTCCGCCTACTCAGATCGTATTCCTTGCCTTCTTCTTTGATTCCTCCATGTTCGCATTGTCTCCATCCTTCGTTCCCCCAAAGCTCCTGACTGCCCTCTGTTTCAGCGGCGCCTCTTCTTCCCTGTTTAGCCCGTGGCTAAGGGCAATTGTTCTCATCAGAACCGAACAATTCTACCTCCTTTTCACTATCATCCGATACCATAACTGTGTTTCCGGCGTCCTGCTCCAGTGCTTTTCCCTTATCCTGGATGCTCCACTTATTAACCCATTCAGTAGCCGCGGTCTCCCTACTTTTCCCTCACTTCCTGGTTTCCATCCTGTCCTTTGTCTCAACTTTGATCTCCTCACCCTGCTTCTCTCTACCTTCTGGATTTGTTCTCCTCGCTACTCTCCTCTTCCCTATGCATCTTCGAACCGTGCTGCTCTTCTGGTATTTATTAAGCCATCCGCCTTTGCGTGCCTTTCTTCTCCTCCACTCCCTTGCGATGCAGGCGCAATCCTCCTGCCACCTGTTCCTCCGATCACGGTCCCTGTCCTGTCGTTCCTTACTTGAGCATGCAGACTTGCCGTTTCCATCTGACAGGCCGTCCCGATCACCTCTCGTCCTCCCTTTTCCCCTGACTCTCCACCTTGAAATGTCAATCCTCTTAATGGCCCGGCTACACCGGGCCATCATTACCTGATCTTCTCTTGTAATGGCTATTATTCCCACCCGCTTGTACCTCTATCCTTCGCCCGTCGTCCAGTTCTCCCCGATTGAGGGTCTCTTGTACTCAGTCGTGTTGGTTCGTGGTTGTCTCATGGTCTTGATTTATTATAATGACCAGCTCCTTCCACTTCGGTTTCTCCATTTCATTCTGCCGATTGCTGTCAACCTTCCCTAACGGATCATTACTCCCCCAGTTGGCAAGGAAGTCCGCCGCCCTGTTTCCTTTCCTCCGGATGTGGTTGATTATCAGGTAATCAAAACTCTTGAGGATTTCTCCTATGTCTTGTACTATCCCGGCTGTTCTCCAGCTACTCACGATCTGCTCCCAGTTTTTTCCATTATTAAGTTTTCGTATCATCTCTATTACCAACTGCGAATCCCCTTCTAACTCTAGGTTCCTGTAGCCATTCCTCGCTGCTATCCTTAATCCCAGATGAACTGCCCAGAGTTCAGCTTCATTTTTTGTCATTTCTCCTCCCCACTCTGCATAAATCCATCTGATGCTTCCCTTACTGTCCCTGAAGATTCCCCCAAAACCTGCATTGCCTGGGTTCCCTTTGGAGGCCCCATCGAAATTCAATTTTATGAAGTTCTCTTTAGGGTGATTGAATTGTTCAGGACTTCCAGCCTGTTTATTCTGCCTACTCTCTTTTCTGGGGTGAACCATTTCATATTTCATATTCAGCTTTGCCAGAATTTGTCCCTCCTCTTGATTCGTTTTCCACTCCTCTTCATTCCAATCATCCGCTAATATTGTTTCCTTAACAGCCCTTAGGACACCCTTCCACGTTTCTTCTGGTTCTATTTGTTTCCCAAGGAAAATTCTTCAGTTTCGTTCTTTCCAAAGGAACCAAATCGTGAATCCAACTGTCAAGTCCCATGCCCTTTTAATTACTTTACAGTTGAATTTTTCCTTATTCCATAGGAAGATGGTTCTTTTTATATCTCTGGGGTCTCTTCTATCCTTACCATAGAGACTTCTTGTCTCGTTACACATTTTCTCTGCATACCAACAATTGTTCAGGATATGGTTCTGGGTCTCGTTCTCCTTATTGCATAGACTACATTTCGAGGGGCCAAGAAGGCCCCTCTTTTGGATATTATCCCAAGTTAATATCCTTTCCTTGCCTACCAGCCATGCAAATAAGGAAATCTTAGGCCACCATTTACCTTCCCATATGGTTTTCCATTCCGGGTTAATCTCCATCCTTTCCTGCACTCTGGTCAGATAGTATGCTTCATTAACCGTGAAGGACCCTTTCGTGGATTTCCCCCACAGAATATCTTTCCCATTCCTGAATTTTATCTTCCTTGATTCCACTTCTTTCTCATATTCTTTTTGTTGGTCCTGGGTGATGTTTTCCATCTATTCTTCTGGCTTTCGCCATTTCCTCCATATACCTTTTGACTCTCCCTCTCTCCAATAATCTTCAACATATCTCTTTCCCTCCCTAAGTGATTTTTGATGTATGTTCTGGAGATTTGGTATATTGACTAGCCTGTCTCTCTGCTGCCACCCTTCTTCCCAAAACCTAGCATTTCTTCCTCCTCTTATTTCCCAGAACGCATGACTGTTGATTATACTCCTATTCTGACTGGCCAGGTTCCAAATTGAAGATCCTTTTGGGGTCTCTTCCACCCTTAGGATTTCTTCCGTAGTTCTTGGCATATTGTACTTGTGCGCCCATATCCTCTTCCAGAGATCATTGCCCCCTCTCATCCACCGCCACCATAATTTTGCGCCCAACACCCTGTTTAACATTTCTGGGTCTCTCAAACCAAGGCCTCCTTCCTCTTTCCTTTTTGACAGATGTTTCTAGGAAACTAAGGCCCATTTTCTCTGCTGGTTAGGGCCTCCCCAAATAAATTTGGTATATAGATCTTTTATCTTGGAGCAGGCTCCTTTAGGTGCCGCTATTATGGACAAAGGATAAATGGGTATTGCTTGTAGAACCGACTTAAGCAAGACAATACGCCCCACTATGTTCAAGGTTCTGAACGCCCATTCCGCCAATTTGTTCTTAATTTTCTCTATAACCCGTAGCATTTTACCATTCTGGTTGGATGAAAATCAATCTGATTTCCAAGGTACTTAGTTGGTAGCTCTCCTTGTCTGAACCCTAACGTCCTTGTAAGATGGGCTTTAACTGAATCTAGGGTGTTGAACACATATGTACAAGACTTTTCCTTGTTTACTTCCATGCCTGAAGCCTCCATGAAAGTGTCTAAGATTCTTTTTATACCCTTAACTTCTTTTACTGTTGCTTCACAGAACAACATTATGTCATCAACGAACTGTTGATGGGTAATTGGAATATTGCTCCCCCATAGCTTGAGCCCTTTGATTCTTATTTCCCTCTGTTCCTTTTTGAAGAACCTCCCTAACCTCTTCGCTGCCAGAATAAATAGGAAGGGCGAAAGAGGATCCCCCTGCCTTATTCCTCTTGAGGCATTAAAGGGAGATGATGGTATCCCATTAATTAGAATTGAGAAATTCGGTGTTGAAATCATACTGAGAACCCAATCTACCCATCTATTGTTGAATCCGAAGGACTCCAGGACTCTTTTGAGATAATTCCAGTTCAGTTTGTCATATGCTTTAGACAAGTCTAACTTTATCATCATTCATTTCTGCTTCTTTTCCTTGATGGTGTGGATGACTTCCTGTGTTACCACCAGTCCGTCGAGAATTTGTCTTCCCTCGACAAACCCTGTTTGTTCTGGGGAGATTAGATTTGGCAGAAGGGGTTTTATCCTTTTTGCTATCAATGTGGCGATGATTTTATAAATGACATTACATAAAGCAATTGGGTGAAAGCCCTGCACATTATCTGAGTTGGCATTCTTCGGGATTAAAGTAAAGAAGGTTGAGTTTAACGTTGGCCATGCCTTCTTCTTTAAACGTGATTCCTCAACTAATTCCAAAATATCTTTACTCAGAAATCGCCATCCTGCTTGAAATAATTCCGTTGTAAACCCATCTGGACCTGGGGCCTTTCCTTTCTTCATGTTCATCACTATTTCCTCTAACTCTTCTATAGTCACTGTGCGCATCAGGGCTTTGTTCTGTTCCTCTGTAACCAACTTGGGAATTTATTTACAAATCTTCTCAATAGCTGCTGCCCGATCATTTTGAGGCTCGGTCAGGATGTCTTTATGATAATCAACTAATACTTTCTCGATCCCTTCTTGCTCTATTACCCTTTCCCCTGCTTCGTTTTTTATGGATAAAATCCTGTTTCTTAGTCTATGTTGTACCATGGCCTGATGGAAGAATTTTGTATTTCTTTCTCCTTCCCTTAACCAGTTGATCCTGGATTTATGTCTCCCTAGAATCTCCTCTTGCTTCCTTCTCTCCTCCAGTTTACTTATTAAGATTCCTTCTGCCTTGCAACTTTCCTCAGATCTCCCTTCTAGTATTATTCTTTGTTGGATTTCTTCCATTTCCTATTCTAATCTCTGTTTCTCCTCCATGATGTTCCCAAACTCCTCCCTGTTCCACTTTTTAATCTTCCCCTTCAATTCTTTTAATATTAGCTGGAAAGTGTGCATTTTCCCTTTTCCTTGCAGTGTGCTTTGAGTCCACCATTCCTCTGCGTTTTCCAAAAACTGAGGATTCCTAAGCCAGAAGGATTCAAATTTGAACGGATTTTTTTCGGAGTTTTTCTTTATATCTATATCCAACCTTATTGGCTAATGGTCTGAACCAAGAGCTGGCATTATTTTGGCTTCCAGAAATACGTCTCTATTCATGATCGACTCAGATACTAGAAACCTATCCAATCTGGAGGCGATCTGGTTTTTTCCTCCTCGACGGTTATTCCATGTAAATATACCATTTATGGTTTGCATATCTACCAGCCTCTGATCGGCAATCATATCATTGAACATATCCATAAACTGATCTGTCCTCCTTATTCCCCCTTTTTTCTCATCCAATGTTCTGATCAAATTAAAATCTCCTCCTATTATCCATGGCATTTCTGGGTAGAGTCCTCTAGCTTCTTTCACATTCTTTATGAAGCTTTCTCTTTCCCCTGCTATATGAGGTCCATAAACCCCTGTAATGAGGACTCTTTCAGCAGATCCTATCACTCTACAAGAGCCAGTTAGGATTCTAGGTAGATTGGTCCAGTTTTCAAAAATTAGCTCCTCCGGGTTCCACATTATTGCTAACCCTCCTGCAGTGCCGATTGCATCTTGTCCCATAACTTCATACTGAATTTTTAATTTTTTAATTATTCTTTCCATCTGCTGCATAGTGATCTTCGTTTCTTGGATTATTAGGATTCCTGGTTTGTCCTTTCTCAATCTCTCCTTTAAATACCTCTGTTTTCCTTTACTATTTAGACCCCTAATATTCCAGGATGTAATTATCATTTATAACTTCTTGGGTGGTTGTTGGAATACCTCCGATAGAGGTATAACCTTGCCTGAGTTAACCAGAATCTCTCCTACAGCCTGAATTATCTCGTTTAGGGTTCGTCTTCCCCTCTTCCATCCTCCTTTGCCAGTGCCTTCCAATCCTATGTTGTTACTTTCATATTCCCCTATTTGTCCTGTTATCTCTTCCCCTGCTCTGCTTCTTTTTTCTTTGTATTTTTGGAATGTATCCTTGTATAACTGTTTCTGGGTTTCTGGTATAAATCTCTCGTCAAGGTTTTTCCATTTCTGTATTAGCTTCCTCATAATTTTCTCTTCTTCTATCCCTGAATCATTTTGTGACCCAGATCTCATCTGGATTTGTTCTGGGGTTATCTCAGGAGTTACTCCCATCTCCTCTTCATTCTCCCCAACCAGTGTTGTGTTTTCACTCCTTGTTTCTTTACACTTCCATTGGAACTCTTTCAGTCTCGTCTTCCTCATCCATTGCATCCGATTCCTCATCTTCATTCTCTTGCAGGACTTGAAATTTGTTCTGGCTTTCTATTATTATAGGCTTCAACTTTTCTTGTGGTTTTTCTCCTTCTTTCCCTGATCTCTTCCTTCTGCTGACCTCCTGAAAACCTGCCTGTCCACCCTCTGTTTTTTCTGCCCTTTTTTGTTCTTCTTCTTGATTTTTGATGATCTCCTCTTCTTTATTCTGTAGGCATTGCCTGATCAGGTGTCCATACTCATGGCACCATCTGAACCTAAAGGGAATATGCTCATAGTCCAGAGGCTACTGCCAGATCTCATCCTGGTATTCTAACTCTATGTATTATGGTAGTGGCTTTGATATGTTCATATATACGCATATTCTGGCATAAGACGTATACTTCCCCCTCTTCGTTGATTCAGCCACTTTGACAAAGGTCCCAATTGAATTACCAATTCCTTCGAGAATGTCTAGGTCCCAAAATTCTACCGGTAAGCCAAATAATTTGACCCTTATAGGGGCCGCAAGCATTCTCTCATTCTCTGGATTATATCTTTCTTCACAGTGCCTCATAAATAGTCCTGCATTATTCATGAAATATGGCCCTTCCTCAAAGGTTTTTTCCTTGTCTTCCAAGTTAGGAAAGATTACTGTAAAAAACCCTTTCGCCCCCAGCTTTAAATCTATATGTCCTTTTGGCTTCCAATGCTACTGGATCCATGTTACTAAATCCCTCTCAGTAGGCCAAAACCCAATAAATTTGCAGATTAAAGTGTGATCTCTCATATAACGTCTGTATTACTCAAGTTTGTTATTAGGAATTACATACCTAGGTTTTTCCTGTGCCCTTGGCAGACATCGGCCTCCTGTTTTGGTTTGCCACTAGTTCCCGAGGACCGGTGCCTCTCTACTGCTCCCCCTTGCCCTATTCTGTGACCTGCTCCTAGTTTCTTCACCTGCTGCTACGTTTTTGAAGGAGGGGATCTCCCCCCTCCCTTTCCCCCTCTCCATCGCTTCCCTCAGTTCTCAACGGCTTGTAAAACCCCCTGTTTCTTACTTAAGATTCCTTAACTGTTTGAATTTCTTCACTGGAGACCTCACTCGGAGACTCTGCCGTCCCGCGATTCCAGCCCCAATCGATGCTGCAAAACCCTAATTTTCACCCTCTGCTCCGCTCTCATCACTCTCATCG
>APFE030294970.1:0-10608 GCA_000404065.3 Pinus taeda | reverse complement strand
ACTTGTCACCTTAGAGCTTGATTTCTTTTTGGACTTATTCTTAATCGTGCTTAACATAGTACTATATGTTGAAAGCAGAAGGTTAGGAAGAGTTGAACATTAAACTTTATAAAACAACGAAGTAAGAAAGAGGTTAACTAAGCACATATAGTGCACCACACTTCATCAGCTTACGAGCCCCGGGTTGACAATTAATACTAGCAATTTAGATAACAATAAATTGACTAAACACCAGTTGATCCTGGATTTCTGTCTCGATAGAATATCCTCTTGCTTCCTTCTCTCCTCCAGTTTACTTATTAAGATTCCTTCTGCCTTGCAACTTTCCTCAGATCTCCCTTCTAGTATTATTCTTTGTTGGATTTCTTCCATTTCTTGTTCTAATCTCTGTTTCTCCTCCATGATGTTCCCAAACTCCTCCCTATTCCATTTTTTAATCTTCCCCTTCAATTATTTTAGTTTTAGCTGAAAAGTGTGCATTTTCCCTTTTCCTTGTAGTGTGCTTTGAGTCCACCACTCCTCTGCCTTTTCCAAAAACTGAGGATTCCTAAGCCAGAAGGATTCAAATCTGAACGGCTTTTTTCCGGAGTTTTTCTTAATATCTATCTCCAACCTTATTGGCCAATGGTCTAAACCAAGAGCTGGCATTATTTTGGCTTCCAGAAATACGTCTTTATTCATGTTGACTCAGATACTAGAAACCTGTCCAATCTAGAGGCGATCTGGTTTTTTCCTTCTCGACGGTTATTCCATGTAAATATACCATTTATGGTTTGCATATCTACCAGCCTCTGTTCGGCAATCATATCATTGAACATATCCATAAACTGATCTGTCTTCCTTATTCCCCCTTTTTTCTCATCCAATGTTCTGATCAAATTAAAATCTCCTCCTATTATCCATGGCATTTATGGGTAGAGTCCTCTAGCTTCTTTCACATTCTTTATGAAGCTTTCTCTTTCCCCTGCTATATGAGGTCCATAAACCCCTGTAATGAGGACTCTTTCAACAGATCCTATCACTCTACAGGAGCCAGTTAGGATTCTGGGTAGACTAGTCCAGTTTTCAAAAATTAGCTCCTCCGGGTTCTACATTATTGCTAACCCTCTTGCATTGCCGATTGCATCTTGTCCCATAACTTCATACTGGATTTTTAATTTTTTAATTATTCTTTTCATCTGCTACATAGTGATCTTCGTTTCTTGGATTATTACGATTCCTGGTTTGTCCTTTCTCAATCTCTCCTTTAAATACCTCTATTTTCCTTTACTATTGAGACCCCTAATATTCCAGGATGTAATTATCATTTATAACTTCTTGAGTGGTTGTTGGAATACCTTCGATAGAGGTATGACCTTGCCTGAGTTAACCAGAACCTCTCCTACAGCCTGAATTGTCTCATTTAGGGTTCGTCTTCCCCTCTTCCATCCTCCTTTGCCAGTGCCTTCCAATCCTATGTTGTTACTTTCATATTCCCCTATTTGTCCTGTTATTTCTTCCCCTGCTCTGCTTCTTTTTTCTTTGTATTTTTGGAATGTATCCTTGTATAACTGTTTCTGGGTTTCTGGTATAAATCTCTCATCAAGGTTTTTCCATTCCTGTATCAGTTTCCTCATAATTTTCTCTTCTTTTGTCCCTGAATCATTTTGTGACCCAGATTCCTTCTGGATTTGTTCTGGAGTTATCTCAGGAGTTACTCCCATCTCCTCTTCATTCTCCCCGGCCACTGTTGTGTTTTCATCCCTTGTTTCTTTACCAACTTCCATTGGAACTCTTTCGGTCTCATCTTCCTCATCCATTGCATCCGATCCCTCATCTTCATTCTCTTGCAGGACTTGAAATTTGTTCTGGCTTTCTATTATTATAGGCTTCTACTTTTCTTGTGGTTTTTCTCCTTTTTTCCTTGATCTCTTCCTTCTACTGACCTCCTGAAAACCTGCCTGTCCACCCTCTATTTTTTCTGCCCTTTTTTGTTCTTCTTCTTGTTTTTTGATGATCTCCTCTTCTCTATTCTGCGGGCATTTCCTGATCAGGTGTCCATACTCATGGCACCGTCTGCACCTAAAGGGAATATGCTCATAGTCCAGAGGCTGCTGCCAAATCTCATCCTGGTATTCTAACTCTATGTATTCTGGTAATGGCTCTGATATGTTCATATAGATGCATATTCTAGCATAAGACGTATACTTCCCCCTCTTCGTTGATTCAGCCACTTTGACAAAGGTCCCGATTGAATTACCAATTCCTTCAAGAATGTCCGGGTCCCAAAACTCTACCAGTAAGCCAAATAGTCTGACCCATATAGGGGTCGCTAGCATTCTCTCATTCTCTGGATTATATCTTTCTTCCCAGTGTCTCATAAACAGTCCTGCATTATTCATGAAATATGGCCCTTCCTCAAAGGTTTTTTCCTTGTCTTCCAAGTTAGCAAAAATTACTGTAAAAAACCCTTTCGCCCCCAGCTTTAAATCTATATGTCCTTTTGGCTTCCAACACTGCTGGATCCATTTTACTAGATCCCTCTCAGTAGGCGAAAACCCAATGAATTTGCAGATTAAAGCGTGATCTCTCATATAGCATATGTATTCCTCAAGTTTGTTATTAGGAATTACATACCTGGGTTTTTCCTGTGCCCTTGGAAGACATCGGCCTCCTGTTTTGGTTTGCCACTGGTTCCCGAGGACCGGTGCCTCTCTACTTCTCCCCCTTGCCCTATTCTGTGACCTACTCCCGCTTGCTTCGCCTGCTGCTACGTTTTTGAAGGAGCGGATCTCTCCCCTCCCTTTCCCTCTCTCCATCGCTTCCCTTAGTTCTCAACGACTTGTAAAACCCCTGTTTCTTACTTAAAATTCCTTAACTGTTCGAATTTCTTCACTGGAAACCTCACTCGGAGACTCCGCCGTCCCACGTTTCCAGCCCCGATCGATGCTGCAAAATCCTAATTTTCGCCCTCTGCTCCGCTCTCACAGTGCTCCATCAAATCATTATGCAAGTGAAGTTTTAACTTATTTCCATTTTGCAAGTTATTTATATTGCTTCTTTACATGCTTAGAATTGTGAATGGTTATAATTTGAAAGCATTTCTTCGAGAGCAATTCAAAGTCTTGCAAGTGATATCATATTTTTCTAACATTTATTTGATTGACAGGGTTTCTTGTGTTTCACTTTGAAACATTTCATTTCTAGAGCAAGTATTACTTATTTTGAGGCAATATTGAAGGCACTCATTTTATATGCTCATATTTTATTTATGTGTTGATGGTTATTGGAGTATATTTCGTTTCTTATTGCTCATTATATTTTCTCATAATCTCAAGTAATCCAAATTAACCTTAACATCTCCTAGAACCACACATCACCTTTTAACTTAGTTTTTCATTTAGGGACCACCCTCCTTAGCTTACCTAGGAGAGAGCTTAAACAGAGAGAGTTGAGAATAGGTGACATCCCCATCTCTTGATTTTGCCACCAACCACGCCATGTGGGGTTAAGGGATTTTTTCACTAACTTAGGAGTGTGTGACATGCAACAACATTATTCTTGGTGCCATTGTTGGGAACCTGTCCTCTTGTACCTAGAATACGACTAACTTTTAGGTTTTTCATGTTAGATTTAAGAGTTAGATTCTTGTTCAAGTGCAGAATCCACTTATTTCATTTTCTGCAAGGGTTTCTGTTTGAATCCTTCTTCTCGTAGACTTCTTGCTAATCTTGGATAGCAGCCTGTCTTTGGTATCCATTTTCTCTCTTAGGTTCAAGTGAGCATGACATCATAAATGATTTGTTCACCCCTTGTGAATTTACTAACAATCCAAGCTATCTGAATTTTATTTTGGATGAAGCCATTGAGGCTATTGAAGAGTTTCCTAGTTTTCGAGGTAACAATACCATTAGTGTTGAAACTCACCTTAGGAATTTCCACCTTTGTGTTAGCAAATTGTGCCATGATATTAACCATGAGGACGCTAAAATGAGACTTTTCATCTTTTCATTAGATGGAGATGCTATGGATTCATTCATAGACTTACATGATAATAGTTTCGATTCTCTAGAATCAATGATTGACACTTTTGAGGAAAAATATGGAGACAAAAGAAAGATCAAAGTGAAAACTCAAGCAAATTAGAATGATGAGGATCTCATCAAGGGGTTGACTCAAATGATTAAGGATATGCAACTCAACCAAGCTCAACTCATTAAGACCATGGAGGTAAATTAGGCACAAGCAATAAAGGCCATGGAAGTCAATCATTCTAATCAGATGAACTCTATTCAAAATCATTTAATTACAATCGAACCAAACCATGCTCAAGTAATTAAGAACATGGAACTCAATCAAACAAGATTAATAGAAGATCATGCAAAGAAAATGACTACCATGGAGGTTAATCATTCTATTCAAATGACTTCTCTTCAAAAGAGATTGCTTTCCATGGAAGAAAAACAAATATAGTTAATCAACAACATGGAAACAAAATATGCCAAGGAAATAAGTGTTCTTAAGGCTAATTAGATCACTTGTTAGAATAGGTTGGAGGAAATGGAAATATTACAGGTACAAAAATTCCAACTTAGGTCAAATGACGAATGGGAAAAGAACAAAGAAAGAAATCATAAGCCTCCCAATCCACTAAAGCAAGCTTCATCTTATTATGAGGAAGTCATTTATTCCATTGAAAAATCACTAATTGAAGGTGACCTAGATAGAAAGGAAATTGAGAGAAATCATGTAAATACTTATGAAATTGATCCATCACCCATGTTAGAGAAATTGGAGAATGGAGAAAGGAAGGTGAAAGAAGTTTTGGATACTTTGAATTTTCCATCAAAGCATTCTAAAGACAAGGCACTAGTATTGATAAATATTACATCATCGTCACCATCACAACTAACCAAGAAGAAAAGAAAAAATTGAAAAAAGAAAAAAGACATAAAAAATGAATCACCATTTTTAAGCAAGATCAAGCCTCAAAAAATAAATAGTCAAGAAGGGAAATGGAAGAGGCTTGGTATATCTGGTGGCCACAAATAGGTTAACATTGGGACAAGACAAGTCCCAAGATATTCAGAATTGGACAAGGCACATCTGAAAAGCAACCTATGGATCTGCCTGAAAGTAAGCAGGTTCTCAACATGAACTTCATTAAGGACATCTAATGCCATGGGACATCTCTGTATTGTATTTCTAACTTTATGATTTTTCATTTTTGTTAAGTAGTTTCATTTTTTAATAAACTGTCATTTATGCTTTAGAATAAATTTCCGTTTATGTATTTCTTCATTTTTGTATTTGATTTTATATGATGATATTATGGACAGACACTACTGATATCTGTATTTTGTCGATGGATTCATATGCCGGGTTCTTGAATACTATCACTTCCCATATAGCATGCATCCCCATTTGGAGCCAAATGTTGACCGATGGAGTGGCACCTGGATTTTTTTATACGACTCCATGCCGGGGGATATATCAGAGACTTCATGTACCATCAAAGTTCACCATATCATCAAAGTTTTTCAACTCTACTTCTTCTTCTCATCTTCCTCAATTGTACTCAGATTCCACAGGCCACGAGGGGTTGATGTAAAGTGATGCTAGTATGATGAGTTGAGTCGTGTAACATTTCTAGGTAACTTGGGACCTTGTCATCAAGTGAGTAGACTTTGAGAATTTTTTTTTCACTTGATTAATGATTATATCCTTACAAGGATTTAATAATTAATTGAGTTTTTTCCTCCAAGCATAAACCCAAAGCCTGAGTGTGGCTTGATGGTGAAGTCTTGGGTGAGTCCTAGGGTCTAGGGTCATTGTATATTACCATACTAGATCACACAAAAAAATTGTGGAATTTGATTAGGTCTAGGGGCCATTTTTATTTTTATTTTAATTTCCCAAAGGGTGGAAATTTGAGTAAAATCTGAATGTAATATGTAATAAGTGATGTCTAGAGAAGTTGTATGGAGTATGTGTGCTCAAACTTACTCCTCTCACCATAAAATTTATACTATGAAACACTTTGTGCAGTAAAAAATAAGTTTGAGCCCCTCAAAACCCACTTTTCCTAAGTTTTGTGGAAAATGTGGCAATAAATTAGCCAAACAATTAAATAAATGGAGGAAAAACAAATATCTATACATGATCAAATGATGTGGAAATGAGGTGGAAATTCATATAAAGGTCAAATTTGAGTTACCAAGTGATGTGGACTCCACATAAGCCACAAATCAAGGAAATAATTTTTTGTGGAGAAGAAGACAAGTTTCGATGACAAGATCCACGATTTGAGGAAGGTAACTTGAGCTTTAAGGAGATATCATGAGTTGACTTGAGATTGGATTAGAGCTCACTTTAGTGAGGTGGAGAGTGGTCTCCTACCACTCCACTTCAATCTTCTACATGTCTTGTCATCTACTTTGAACTCTCTCATCAAGGATTGTGTGGGCTTCTAAGGAAGAAATCAAGTTGCCAGTTGGGAAATTCAAATTTGCATGAAGGATAATTGGTATGGTCACCCATTTGTCTTGGGATTATCATCATTTTCCTTGGGATTGGCTCCCAAACTTCTATATAATCGATACATGGTATCTCACTATGTATCATCAATTGTTTACTAGCTATTGTGCTTACATAAGCACCGCTACTTTGTACGCTTTCAAGAATTGCAATAAAAAGACTTTTGGGGGTCCATTCATGGTTTTTCTTCATTTGGAACATGGTGCATTGTGAGATATTGGTATAATATCTTTTATTATGCTTTGAGTTATTTCATTTTCCATATACTCTTGTAGACTTGCTAGTGCAAAGCTATCTTGCATTAACATTTGATTTGGAAGTAGGCTCTAGATGTTGGAAGTTCTAGTTTATTTCCAAATAAATTTCTAGAAGTTTCAATTTATTATTTGTTTCTTTGAATCTATATGGACTAATACGTTATTGGAGTATTGTAGAAGAATTACTTTTGTTGGATCAAGTGTGAGAGGAAGTCTTTGGGAGACAACCCCACTCTTGAAGCATATTTAAAGTAACTCTCATTTGTTATTTGCATTTTCATAGTTCATCTTACGAAGAAGTGTTTTTGCAAGGATTTGTTTGGACATAGCTTATATACAAGAAAACATTTCATATTTTAAATATTTTCAAATAGTGTTTCATTGATTTTATATTAACTACTTGAGAGAATTTTCTAAACTAAATCAAGTGATGGGGTTCACTCCCATCACTTGATTTGGTTTCTTAAACATTATCTATAGGATATTTATTTGTTTTACGTGTTCTCTCTATTGAAAAGTTTAACTAGGTTTGGTGTTTATAATGACATGCAATTATGATTTTATGTAATGAGAAGTAAAGAATAAAATTAAAATTATTGTATTGCTTGCTTCATGGGTTTCATGAGAAAGAGATTTTATTTTTAAGTCAAAACCCCCATTGAGAGTCTTTAGGAATTATTTGTCATCTAGTGATAAAATGATAGAGTCATTTTCATGTAATGAAATCATGTTACACTTTGTAAAAGGTCAAACTTGTCCATGTAAAGTATCCTCCAAGACCTTGTCACTTATCCTCTTCAAGTTGGCCTACAACGATGAAATAACTTGTTAGAAGAAGTCGAACTTACTACTTGTGATCATGCCGAACTAAGGGATATGAGATGAGGTGTATAAATAGCCACACTTGGCCTCACTTAGAGGCAAGTAACTTGACAAGAAATTCAGTGAAGAGAAGTGCGGTTACAAAGAAGAAGTGTGAAGAAGGGATAGGAAGGATTCTTTTGGGCATAAGCGAAGGAGAGTTTCTTCTAGGTATAGTGAAGGAAGGTTTCTTCTGGGGATAGTGAAGGAAGGATTCTTCTAGAGTACTTGTTTTTGGTGCAAAATAAGAAGAACCAAAGGCATTAAGAGAAGATTGAAGGAGAACTTATTGTTGCATCAAGGTAACTTTTGATTAGGTAGAGAACCTTGTAGAAGGAGATTGAAGATAAGCAATATAGGTCTCTCTTAAGGAGACGAGGGTTTCTGATCTAGGGTAAACTTAAGAGATCAAGATTCTCTAGATGACTAAGACAGAGACCAATATTCTCTAAGAGGAGACCAGTTGAAGCCTAGAGACCGAGATCCTTTAGAGGAAGCTGATAAGAAGCAGTGTTAAGGAAAGAGACCGAGTTTCTCTATAGGAAGTCGAGGAAACAAATTTTATATCAAGAAGGAAGTCGAGACAGGGAAGAGGCAGAAAATCAAGGTTAGTGACAAGGTTCTTGGGAGGATACTAGAGTCAAGGGTCTTTGTCATGGTATTGGTATTCGTCAATTGAAGATCTACAAGAAAAAATTTGATCAGGTTTTCCTCTCAAGTGGTGAGAGGTTTTGGCCATGGCTGACAAGCCTACATACTGTGTCACTTGTCTTCTATTGTGCATATTGGTAATTCTCTTGATGAAAAAAAGACAATAATAATATAACAAAAGAAAAATATAACATAAGAAGTAAAAAGTATCTCACAAGAAATTATCAAGCTAAGAAATCTTTTAACTCTTCATGCCCTAGATTTCTCAACATGGTATCAGAGCTTAGGTGCTAAAGTTAAGAAGTGGCATTTAATCAAGAAGACATCAAGCCTCATAGAAGGATCGTAGTAGATTCAAGGGCTACCAAGGTCAAGATATTCAAAACCATAGATTGAAGAAATCTACACCAACAAGAGTCTTGAAACCATCTTCAAGAAAGAAGGAAGAATAAAACATTAAAAAAGGATCGTGAATCAAGATCTCTCTCATCAATCCCTTAAGAAGAAAATCCTCTATCAACATCAAGGTTAAGGAGGAAGCAAGCAACAATCACTCAAGTAAGTCTATGACTATATCATATAATATCAAAATGTATTTTTTAAGGAAAGCAATAAATTGGTTGGAGCTGAAAATTATCTTACATGGAAGAAAATGACAGACCTGAATCTATGAGGTCATGGATCACATCAAGGGTCAATAACCAACCTCCAAAGGAAGATACTAAATAACATGCTAGATTCATGAAGGGAGAAGTGAGAGCCTAGAGGATTCTTAGATAATCTATAAAAGACTCTCTAATCCCATATGTATCAAAGTTGGAGACTGGAAAAGCTATATGTGACAAACTGGTAGAGTTTTTTTTTTTTTTTTTTGAAACCATTGTAGGAGAGGTAATCTCCTTAAGGCAAGAAATCTACAAACTAAATATGTACAAGGAAGATGGAATAGCCTCATACTTCATGAGGATATCAGAAATTCGAGATCAAGTACAAGAGCTAGGTGAAATCATGTCTGATAGAGATATGACCACAATGGTACTGAATGCACTACTATAAGAATGGGATAACTTCACTTCAAGTTTATAGGGGAAGAAAGAGACTACTCCATTTCAAGATCTATGGTCACTCTATAAGATCGAAGAAACCAGATTGAAGGTAAAAGTTGATGTAGGACCAAATGAGAAGAATCAAGCATATGCTTCTATGACAAGAAGAAAAGGGAAATTTGAAAAAGTTTGGTCCTCAAAAGAAAAAGAAGAGCATGGCTAAGGTAAGATGCTATGGTTGTCAAGAACTTGGGCACTATAGAACAAATTGTCCTAAGCGTAATGAGGACAAGAGGGATAGAGGAGAAGCCCATATTATTGAGGAAGTGAAAGAACCTGATACAAATAATCTTAAAATGGAGAAGTAAACTATCTTTACTATGACTGAGATGATCTTCTTCAATAAAAGGTACTTTTTACTTGTAATTGATAGATAAGAAGCAATGTAAATAAGATAAGATATATCATATTAGAAAATAGCATCGTGATAGCAGTATTAGAAGTAAGATATCATGATATGAGAATCATAAAGAATGAATAGAATAAATTCTATTTATTACAAAGAATAAGAAGCTCTTGGAAACCTCATTGAAATCTCAAATACTTATAGAAAATAAGTGTAGGTCATCATCAACTAGGATATCATAAATTAGTCAATAGGGAAACATCTATTGGGTGAGGATATGTAAGATCCTCAAGTTTCTTTGATGGAATCCTTATTAGAGGATTCACTGATCTAGAAAGAAAGCAAGTGTTTCATCAAAAATTCCAACTCATGGGATTCTAGGGATGATGGTATATTAACATAACAGTGAAGCAAGTCTAAAGGATAAAGCTCTTTCGTTCAAATGAAGTTGCTACAGGAAGTCTGTATGACCCAAAGGAAAGATGAGGTATGTATGCTTACATATGTCATGTCATATGGTTTCAGATAATATGGATCACTATTTCCATCTTGGGAAACATGATCAAAAGAAGAAGGGATCTCGTCCTTTGAAAGATTGCAGCAAGGAAGAAGTCACACTAGATGAAATCAATATAACATGTTCTTGTATGAAACATGAGGGAGATGACTACAATTGAGGAACTCTGATTAGAAACTCTTGGGAATAAAGTGTGTGAAAAGAAATGAAGAGATCGTAAAAATATGCAACAAAGGTAGAAGGCATTCAACATCCGAAACCAAGAAGAGTTGACTAGAATATCTCCCAGAAATATATGAAGACATTGATGGAAGTTGGAAAAAGATGGAGACCCTTGATAATGAATATCTTTGG
>APFE030294969.1:141853-199276 GCA_000404065.3 Pinus taeda | reverse complement strand
GCTGTTTATTACTGCTGATTTTTATTTCTGCAATTTCCAGCATTCTGTAAATTTTCCAGAATTTGTGTTTTCAGCAAATTCATTTTTTCAGCATTGTTGAATGTATGGTTATGGGAAAGGGCATTTAACTACATGGGAGAAATAAGGAGAAACTGAAAACCTGGGTGGGAAAACAGAAATTTTAACAGAAGCCTAAAGGAATACAAATCTTGTTCATTATAGATTTTGAAGGCATTGTTGGTTGTAGAGGTGAGCACATCGGCCAATTTTTAGGCCTTTTGGAAGCTCATCTTAGCGGCTCAACATTTTGGTATTGGTAAGAGGTATAATCTTTATTCTTTCTAGATTTCTATTTCAACCTTATATTGAAGATTTAGAAGTGAAGTAAAATGTAAAGGCCTTTATGTTTGGTCAATTGGTATGCTTTGGTTGATTTCTCAAATATCCCACGGTGTCCTCATGAGTAGCCAAATATAGTTTTAGGTTATATTTTGGAGTTTTATGGGCATAATGATTCAGTCACATCACACATATTATATTTAATGAGATTCATTTCAGATTTTGACATTATAAGGTTATTCTTAAGAATCATGATAGGGGATACAATGAATTGATTGAGGCATATCGTTGTTTGTAACTTTGTAGTTTGATTGAGGCATTTTTGAAAAAGATGAGATTCTAGTCATGAAAATGTTGAAGACCAAATTGAAGCTTCCAAACATAAAAGGGTCAGGATCTGACAACTAATTCTTTAATTTAAAAGAAGCCCCTTAAATGCTTGCTTAATTGATATTACACAACAATATGAGAGGTTGGTATCCTTGGAGGAGTATATCTAAGGGAAGTGTAATATGGTATGAAGTCCTTGCTAAAGGACCACCTCATTTTCCCATTGAAAATTATGAAGAAATTTTTGTTGAAGAGAGTCATCAATTATGTGAAGAAGCACCTTGTTCTCCCATTGACTATGAGGATGAATCCATTGAAGATTTTCTTGCATTTCCACTTGAAAAACACATTAATGAGTACTCTTGTCATATCTACATGGAAGACCAAGTACAAGAAAAAAAGCATTGATAACGAAAGTACTCAAGTGGATTAGAGGATTCGACTGTACAATCATAAGGTCTAGGAGTGACGAAGCCTTGTTGTCTTATCATCGAAGGTTGAAGGAAAGAAACCTTAGATGTTTTTGGTTATTTGGCTGAGGCTAAGAAGCCTTATGATGTGCAAGGGGTGCCTTGCTTTGGATCTCTCATGACTCTTGAGTTGGTACATCTCTTGCTATGAAGATTCACATGATAATGAGTTGTTCAACACCTGCGAACGAACCTTGATGATGTCAGTCAAAATCGCTAAGGGAAAGTGGAGAGGAGACTCGAGGTCTCACCACTCTTTTCTTTGAAGCACTATGTAGCTTTGTCCATCTTTGTTGCCCTGATCTAACAGAGAAACATAAAAGTATGAGGTTGTCCTCTTGGTGGTCCCATGGTGGGGTGGGTCGTGGAAGAACTGAGATTTATAGGTGATTATCCTCCTTGATGAAGAGGGCTAGGTGAAGTTTTTTGTGGTATAAAAAGAAAGTGGAAAGGGATCTCCTTGAGATTCTATAGAGGTAGTAATAGTGTTTTCTGATGGCAGATCCTATTTGGTTGGGAAATATAGTGATTGTTCTCCATCTGAAATTTTTGAGCTAGCCTAGGATTGACCTAAAGGGATCTTGCGTGAATGCATCCAATGTCTACGTGTGTAAGGCGGTTGAGAATGATGCCATTCCCCAAGTCCAAGAAATGCTCAAGGTATAAATACATCTTTGGGCCTAAGCTATTTGAAGGTGAGGCCCAAGTGACCTAGATGTACAATCTGTAGATGTCCGCTTACATGATCTAATTTAGATATTGTCTAATTGGCAATAAATGGCTTGGTGCATCTAGAGAATACTTGAATGGCAGAGGTGCTCTAGGGAGATGGTCATTGGTCGAACAAGCTAAGAGGCCTCTAAAAACCAACCTCATTTTAGATGGATGTGGCAATTTAGGTAAAGGTCTCTGAGGAGGAAAGTGCAAGGTTGGGTGCCTCTCTCTCCTATTGGTAGAGACCCCAAGTGTCTCAACTCTATGTAGGAAAGGTAGACAGAAAATAACCTTAAGTTGAAATAGATGGACTTTGAACTTTGCTTGAATAATTGGGTGGGGAATTATGCATTTGCATTAGATAATGAGTTTGAGAAGCACAATTTGAATTCTCCATACAGGCCTAGTGTTAATTTTAGGTATGTTCTATGCTTAGAGCAATTTATTTCAATTTTCACAGTTAGCTCAATATCTTTTCCAGTTTAGCAATCACATCAGCATTAAAGTAAATTGTAGATAGAACATAAACATAAATCGCAGAAGACAAGCCAAGACAAGAGGACACAAGATGTGGTGCTAGCCAGTGACAAACCCCAATGTGGGGAAACCCTTGATAAATTCTTCTTCTATGTTCTTCAATAGTTGAGCAAAGAGAGAGAGAGATAGTACATTTACAACAAAAGTCAACACTTTGACTTTCTATATCTATATGAGATCAGTTGAAGACATGTTGCTTCAACTGATTCTCCAAGCTGACTCGTTCACCTATCATAATGCTGCATCTTGTCCACTTGGTGCACCTCTCCGTGCTGCACCATGCTGCACTTATCATGACCATGCTATGAACTTCATGTTGCTGCTCCTGTCACTGAACTGCTCCAATCATTCAACTGCTCTTTATCACGGATCTGCACCCAATGTTGTACTCATTGCTGATCTGCACTCGATGACTTCTATGCTGCACTCATCATACAACATACATCATGACTTTGCTGCCACCATCCTGCTGCAACCATCACCATGCTGCATCCTTGTTATTTGACTAACCCTCAATATAGTAGCTTTGTCCATCTGATAGGCAATCTTGAGTATAGCCTTGTTGTTGACTATGGCCTCTGGCCTAGCCTAGCAACAAGATAGGCCTAAAATACTTTATCTTGCTAGCGTCCAAGCATCATAAGAACTTGACTGTGCTATTAGCCCTTTCAAACACCCAGTTGTTTACATAAGCTGATCTAGAGCAAATGCATTCCTTCACTATGTAACAATGAATTATCACCATGTTGTCACCTACAACAATCCGAGTTTATATGATGTCCTTTTAGACCTCCTCATACTGTGAATAAGTGCCATCTTATGCTGCGGATGAGTAGTCTCTTTCCTTGCTGTGTATAAGGTTTCTTGGCTGCTAAATGAGGGCTGCACTAACAGTGGTAGGGCATCATTCTTAATTGTGTCAAAGGCCTTTCCTTGACAACGTTAAGAAGGAACTTCTTCAGGCAACGAATTGGTCCTCCATGAATGTGATTTAGTCTCCTACGCTATTGCGGATTAGGGCACTTCAACAACGTATAGATCAGGTCTCCTTTACCAATGTTTAGACCTCTTTTATGCAGCGCAGAGGAGCCTCCTTCAGCTGTGGGATAGAGCTACATCTGGACCTTCTTTTGTTGAGGAGTAAGGCCAGGAGTTAGGGCACAAGGGACTGCGTATTAGGGTCTTTCTTTTAGCTGTGAAGAGACCTCATTTACTATGGCTAGATCTCCTTCTTAGGACAACGTGTAGGGGCTTATTTATGTTGCATATAAGTCTCCTCTTTTCTCCTGTGGCTAGGCAAATCTTTACTGTGGCTAGGGCTTCATCTTTACTGCGGCTAGGGAATCATCCTTACTACGGCTAGGGCATCATCCTTACTATGGCTAGGGCATCATCTTTACTGCGGCTAGGGCATCATCTTTACTTAGGCCAACGTATCCTCTTAGTGTCTCTCCTCCACCAAAACCCAAAGACGTGGAGAGGAGATCACATGAAGAGTATATGTGTGTGACAAATGACTTCAAGTCGTCTTCTATTTATACTAAAACGTAGAGGTTGAATAGACATGACTGTTGGGCTTCTGAGCCTACATAAGTTGCTGGCCGACTTGACAATTTGTCCATAATCAAAATAAATTCATATCTTCATAAATACTTATCGGAATAGGATGATCTTTAGATCAATCCTACACCTCTCAATGAGATGGATCCAAGAAAAATATCAGCTGCCATAAATAAGATGACCCACATGGAGTTTGGCATTAGTTGCCAATCTTAACACTCCCTCTAAGCTAGGAAGAACTCCATCTGTTGATCCATATGTCTGACTGTACTGTCTCTGCCATCAGTGCCCTGCACTGCTCTGCTCTACTCTGATTTGCTGAGCTTTGCTCTGTTCTACTCTACTTTGCTGAACCATGAATAAGAAGAATTGATCGAGAATGTCTTATACCATTCTCTACTGACCCGAAGTCAGTTTCATCTGAAGGGAGTGTGTCACATCACTCTTACTGACCCGAAGTCAGTTTTATTGATCCCAGATCAATATCACAAGAGTGTCTCAAACCACTTATACTGGTCCTAGATCAGTTTCATTGATCCAAGATCAATATCACAAGAGAGTGTGTCAAACCACTCATACTGATCCCATATCAGTTTCATTGATCCCAGATCAGTGGAGGTCATCCTAGCATAGGGAGTACGGTAGATACAATGATGCGTCCATCGATAGAACTATTATGGTCCCTATCCTCATTTCCCTGCTCATTGATCAGATGAAAGGTACTTCCCATGAGTCTTAGACTACATGGGTAGGATGCCTCGACAGGAGAACGAATCATCTTGTCAGTGGATGCCACAGAGAACGAATCATCCTGGCTCACAAGAGACCGAATTATCTTGTTCCACAGTCGCCACGGAGAACGAAACATCCTAGCCCACAGGAGAACGAATCACCCTTTTCCTCAGTCGCCACGGAGAACGAATCATCCTGGCCCACAGGAGAACGAATCATCTTGTTCCATAGTCGCCACAGAGAGCGAATCATCCTGGCCCACAGGAGAACGAATCATCCTGTTCCATAGTCGTCACGGACGAATCATCTTGGCCTACAGGAGAACGAATCATCCTGTTCCACAGTCGCCATGGAGAACGAATCATCCTGGCCCACAGGAGAACGAATCATCCTATTCCATAGCGCACCACCAGGGGAGGGTGAGTCGCCCTGTGGTCGTATGCTAATACATTAAGTACCCGAAGCCTCCCAGAGCTCCCAGAGCTCAATGCATGCAACATGCAGGACCCTTATAAGGTCTCTCAACGACTCCAAGTCGTGCGGGAAAGTTACAGATTTGACCTTTCTCTGGGGCTTTGACAAAAAATGTCTGCAACTTGTACATCAGTGCCCTGAAGATATCTCAAAAGATTCTTGGCACCAATCCAGTGAGGCTCAACCAAGTATGAGCTCGCCATGCTAATTGCAAAACATATGTCCAGACGGAAGTTCACCAAGAACATCAAAGCGAATGAGTTTATGAAACTCAGAGGCATTTCCAAAATCTGGTCCGACATCACGACCATATAACTTCTGAAAGTTAAGATCCTTGAGGTAGTCACAGGCTTGCAATTTAGCATTCCATGTACGGAATCCAACTCACTCTTACTTCTGCAAATGAGAGGGTCTGCACTTGTCAGAAATAGGTCGTCCTCATAAGGTGCTAGTATGAGAGGTCTATCATCCACAACCTTCAAACAATGGTTTGGATTGGCTTCACTCTTAGTGAATCTCAGCTTCGTCTGACAACTATCAATCCTCTCATACTATGCCCGGGGAGTTTTGCTTCAAGCCATAGAGGGCTTTCTTCCACCTGCATATGTGAGATTCCTGATCATCAATCTCAAACCCCTTGGGTTGTTCCAAACCTGTGGACTTGATATATGAGGGGAATGGTCCCCTTGTAAGATTTTCCTTCGGTACATATCAGACATGTACTTTCATGCTCTTTTTGAATTCAGGCATCCCTGTCACTATCTAACTCACAGACCTCCGGTGCTATGTGTCAATGGATATGGTCCCTAGTGGACTTTCTGCAACTTGATACAACCTTGAACTCAAAAACATCTTTGAAAATTCTATTTTCAAACACATACCTTACCATCGATGAGTGCCACCCTGTAACTTTCGACTTCCATCGCTGAAATGGACACTAGGTTCTTCTTGCGATCATGTACATAAAAGAGATTCTGTAAATGAATCGAGTTACCCTCTTTCAATTGAGGGGTAACATTCCCTACACCCTTTCCGCGATAGGTGGCATCAGCTCCAAGTATTATCCCACGATTGTTTCCATCTCTACCAAATTAGAGAGTGCACCCTTCTATCCGATGAAGTGCCTTGAAGCATTACAATCAATAAGCTAGATTCCCAAAGAATCTAAAGGAGAGGGCCAATACAAGATAATGCTTCTTTATCTTATCAAAAAACAACATTTGATTCTTCATACTTGGGGTTCCTTGCTTTCTTTGAAGAGTCGACCATTTCCTTGATGACCTGCATTACTTGTCATTCCTTTGATCATTGTGGATGTCCCTGGAATGATTATTATCTTCATCAAGAGATGTGTCTCTGCCATTCGGACACTCCTTCGCATAATGGCTGAACTTATTACAACCAAGGCATTTGCCTTTCCTTCCACCCTTAGATCCAGACTTCCCATTGAAGTGATCGTTAAGTAGGCCATCAGAAACTTCTGCTATGCCATTTTGATAATATTCTCTGCTTCGACTTCACCTTTGGTGAATTTGAAGAGGGATGAGGAATCCACTGATACTTTTGTCCTTTCCCAACTGTCTTTGGTGATTGCTCTTTCACTCTTGCTTGGGCATTGTCTTCACCTCAGCTTTGATACCATGTTAATTTTAGGTATGTTCTATGCTTAGAGCAATTTATTTCAATTTTCACAGTTAGCTCAATACCTTTTCCAGATTAGCAATCACATCAGCATTAAAATAAACTGCAGATTGAACATAAACATAAATCGCAGAAGACAAGCCAAGACAAGAGGACACAAGATGTGGCGCTAGCCAGGGACAAACCCCAATGTGGGAAACCCTTGATAAATTCTTCTTCTATGTTCTTCAATAGTTGAGCGGAGAGAGAGAGAGAGATAGTACATTTACAACAAAAGTCAACACTTTGACTTTCTATATCTATATGAGATCAGTTGAAGACATGTTGCTTCAATTGATTCTCCAAGGTGACTCCTTCACCTATGATAGTGCGGCATCTTATCCACTTGGTGCACCTCTCCGTGCTGCACCATGCTGCACTTATCATGACCATGCTATCCACTTCAAGTTGCTGCTTCTGTTACTGAGCTACTCCAATCATTGAGCTGCTCTTTATCACAGATCTGCACCCAATGTTGTACTCATTGCTGATCTGCACTCAATGACTTCTATGTTGCACTCATCATATAGCATCCATCATGACTTTGCTACCCCCATCATGCTGCAACCATCACCATGCTGCATCCTTGTTATCTGACTAACCCTCATAGTAGCTCTGTCCATCCGATAGGCAATCTTGAGAATAGCCTTGTTGTTGACTATGGCCTGTGGCCTAGCCTAACAACAAGATAGGCCTCCAATACTTTATCTTGCTAGCATCCAAGCATCATAAGAACTTGACTGTGCTGTCAGCCCTTTCAAACACCCAATTGTTTACATAAGCTGATCTAGAGCAGATGCATTCCTCCACCATGTAACAATGAATTATCATCATGCTGTCACCTATAGCAATCCGAGTTTATATGATGTCCTTTTAGACCTCCTCATACTGTGAGTAAGTGCCATCTTATGCTGCGGATGAGTAGTCTCTTTCCTTGCTGTGTATAAGGTTTCTTGGCTGCTAAATGAGGGCTGCACTAACAGTGGCAGGGCATCATTCTTAACTATGTCAAAGGCCTTTCCTTGTCAATGTTAAGAAGGAACTTCTTCAGGCAACAAATTAGTCCTCCATGAATGTGATTTAGTCTCCTACAGTATTGCGGATTAGGGCACTTCAACAACGTATAGGTCAGGTCTCCTTTACCAACGTTTAGACCTCTTTTATGCAGCGCATAGGAGCGTCCTTCAGCTGTGGGATAGAGCTGCATTTGGACCTTCTTTTGCTGAGGAGTAAGGCCAATAGTTAGGGCACAAGGGACTGCGTATTAGGGTCTTTCTTTTAGCTGTGAAGAGACCTCATTTACTGTGGCTAGATATCCTTAGGACAACGTATAGGGGCTTATTTATGCTGCATATAAGTCTCCTCTTTTCTGTGTGTAGATCTCCTCATAAGCCTGCGACTAGGGCATATCTTTACTGCAGCTAGGGCATCATCTTTACTGCGGCTAGGGCATCATCTTTATTGTGGCCAACGTATACTCTTAGTGACTCTCGTCCACCAAAACCCAAAGACGTGAAGAGGAGGAGATCACATGAAGAGCACATGTGTGTGACAAATGACTTCAAGTCCTCTTCTATTTATACTAAAACGTAAAGTTTGAATAGACATGACTGTTGGGCTTCTGAGCCTACATAAGTTGCTGGCCGACTTGACAATTTGTCCATAATCAAAATAAATTCATGTGACAAATGAATTCAAGTTCTCTTCTATTTATACTAAAACGTAAAGGTTGAATAGACATGACTGTTGGGCTTCTGAGCCTACATAAGTTGCTGGTCGACTTGACAATTTGTCCATAATCAAAATAAATTCATATCTTCATAAATACTTATTGGAATCGGATGATATTTAGATCAATCCTACACCTCTCAATGAGAGGGATCCAAGAAAAATATCAGCTGCCATAAATAAGATGACCCACATGGAGTTTGGCCCTAGTTTCCAATTTTAACACCTAGTCTATTTGTATGAAGCTCAAACCCCATATCTTTAAACCATAGAGGATCATGGGTTCGATACTCACCGCCATGATGTAAAATTTAGGCAAGGTCTCCTAATATTGATCTTGGAAATACTATCTTTTGATGAGCATCTATAATGTTTGCTGAGCCAAGGTTGGATGTGTTGATTTTGTAGCCTTGGAAAGTCTTCTAGATTGGCTTCATGTCTTAGCATGTAGAAGATATTTGATTGCCTCTTTAGGTTCTTGATTGTTTGAGTAAGTGATACTATGATCTATTTCCTAAGGTTAACTTCAGAAAAGTACAATAATCAATCCAATAAGTTACCGTGGACAATTGTTTAAAAGTTTTAAGGATAAACAATAAAATAATCTAAGTGACTTTGATATGATATCATTGTTGATCTCAAATGAGGCTTAGGATTTAATCTGAGCTATTGATCACTTATGAGATCAGGGTTAAGGATTTCAGCTTAATGAGATTATAAAATAAGCCTTAGGTAGAGTTGAAGACACAATTGTGGAAGAAGCAATTTTCTTTAGAGTGAGAGGCTTGAATAGATTGAAGAGAAGTGAGAAATGCAACAAGGATTTTTGGGAGGAATTAAGGGAGCTTGAGGCTGAGTTGCTGAAGAGGAGGGCCAAATTATGGAGGATGCTAAAATATCCGATGAGGCTGCTTTTCTCAAGCACGCATGGCCCGTACGAGGTGAGAAGAAAAGGGGCCGATTTGTTGGTGAGATAGGTCTAATTCCAGGCTTGAGTTCCTCCAGGAAGGTCGATTTCTAGGCGCTGACATCCTTGAGACCGATTTTTCCAGTGGAGCTTGTTGAAGGATCTAGGGTAAATGGGGTTAATGAGATTCTTCTCTTCATGATAACTATTTGTGAGGTTCTTCTAACTTTTCCTTATTAGTACAATCTTCTCTTATTATTAGAGTGTGTCTGCTTAATTCATCAAATAGTTACCAAAAACAAAAGAGACAAGAACACAAGATGTTAGCTTTCTGCCAAGGCCAAAACCTCTCACTCTTTGAGAGGAAAACCCGCACAAAATTCTTCTTATAGAGATTCTGATTGACGAATACCAAGACTATGACCCTTGACCTGCTAAGCCACTCCAAGACCAAGACACCAACCCTCTTCTTTCTCACTGCTGTGATCATCATCATCACTGCTACTACACCAAGGTCATTATTATTACACTGTTGAGGTCATCGTAGCTGCACCATCACCAAAATCATTACTATACATTCACTGAGATCATCATTGTGCATTTACTGAGATTATCTCTGCACCTTCACTAAGATCATCACCATAATACTGAGATATGTATATGTATATGAGAGATGCACCGAGATCCTTTTCCAAATCAAGACTTTTTAACTCTATCTTCATCAAACTCATGACTGAGATCGAGATCATGACTGCATCCAGATTGCACGCCAAGCCAAAGTGTGTCACTGTGAGATATGTTCATCACAGATATCTCGAGATTGAGTGTGCTACTGTGGGATCATCGAGATCCTCTTCATCATAATTATGGCGAGACTGTAACTGTGCCTAGATAGTATGCCGAGAGTGTATTACTGAGAGATCACCGAGACAGTGACTGCGTTTAGTATGCTGAGAAAGTGATCATGAGGAGGCCGAGACATAGAGATACTTGTCACTGTAATTACCTATCTCAGTTGTAGAGACTTCCAATATCTATACTCCTGTAATGCGGATCTCAGACCTTGTATCCATCCGAAGATTGTAGAGAATCCGAGCACTAGAGCTTGTCCTTTTGTGAAGACCCTAGGTGGTTATTTATAGTAGTTCAACCCACATATTGAGCTGACATGACAGTGTGAAGAGATGTGTCCTTTTATGCAAGCCGACATGAGTGTATTTAATTCGATTTGCTGACCGACTTCTTCAAGAGGGATTCTGCTTGCCTTTGGAGGGCTGTTAGCAGTTTTTATAGACTTGTATACATCGAACATAGGCTCAAGAACAACTCTTCATACATGACGTTGACTCTTTGACTTACTAATAAATCCTAAGGCTCTCAATGGGAGCCATTAATAAATAAACCTCTTGCTCATGAAACCCATGTAGCAAGGCATATAAATTAGAATAATTTTTGTTCTATTTATTACATCATTTACATCAATCATAACTACATGTCATTATGAAGACCGAACTTGGTTTGCATTGCTAGCTTTAAACATGCTAACTAACTTGCATACATCTCCTTAGATGTGCCCAAATCATACATCTATTAAAAATGCTTATGAATAGAATCCCTGATGATATTCTTAGCTTTAAATTCACCTTTCTTGTACTTTGTCTTAGCGGCCACCGGTGCATTTGAAGGAGGTTCAGTAATCTTTCCTTGCACATAGTCCATAGCATCACGTTCTTCCAAAGTCAAGTCAAGGGACATCTTCCATGCATGATAATCAAACTTATCATTAAGCTTGTCATCAGATTTGAAGTAAGATGAGGAGGCCATTGAATCTTGTCCTTAATCAACAAATCTCTGTGATTTCTCTTCTCACTCTTGCTTGTGCTTTGTCTTCACCTCCGCTCTGAGACCATGTTGATTTTAGATAACAATGGCATGTTCTATGCTTTAGAGCAATTTAGTTCAATTTTCTTATTAGCCTAATATCAATTTTCTAGATTAGCAATCACATTAACATTGATAGTAAATGTAGATAGAACATAAACAATAAGAAGAAGACAAGCCAAGACAAGAGGACACAATATTTAGCGGATGCCAGGGAAAAACCCCAATGTGGGAAAACCCTTTGGTCAAATCTTCTTATTATTCTTCAAAAGTTCAGTAGAGAGAGAGAGTACAATATACAAAACTCACTTGCCCAAACACTGTCAAAACAATCCAGTCAAACCACTGTAAATAGGATGCCCTAACTAGAAAGTCAATGCTGGTCAAACCAACAAAAATTCTCCTCCAATTCAGTGTGGTCGATCCTAGTCAATTCGACCTCCAAAGATAGGCCAAATCAATCCAAAACAATCCTAAAAATTCTAGTCAAACTTTTCAATGCACAGTCAACTTCTGCGGTCAATGACTTTGCAATCAACACTGGTCAAGCAGCTGCAAACACCTCGATTTTTGTGCAAGGAGCCGCGGCCTAAGAAAATGAATTTCCTACCTGAAAAACACAATTGAAAGATGAAGTATGACCCTCGGTCGACGTTGGTCAACATCCCTGTAATAGCCCAAAAACAAATTTGAAATTTTCGGCCTGCAATTTCAATTAACCCAGTCAACGCATAGAGAAGAAGAGCTGCTCCTTGCTATACGAACCAGTGAGGAGAGGAGAGAGAAATATGAGTGATGATGAGTGACCAAATGAGGGAAATGACTCCTTTATATATACACAACGTTGAGGGTGAAGAGACACCTCTGTTGGGCTTCATGAGCTTACATTAGACTTTTGGCCGACCTTGACAATTTGTCCATAGAAGAAATAAATTCATAATTCCATATGTATTTGTCAGAATGAGATGATCTTTAGATCAATCCTACACCTCTCAGAAAGAGGAATCCAATAAAAATATCATCACCATCATATAAGCTGTCCAAGAGTTTGGGCCTAGTTGCCAATTTTAACACATTCATTGTACATTAATGACTAATTATTCCAGCATCAACCATCTAGAATCTAGATTCCTCTTCTCTTGTCTAACCTTTGCCTCTACTTCAATTTTATAGGGATATTAGTCAACATTGTGTAATTTTGATCAAACAACCTAATCCAAGCCTGATAATATGGTAAAGAAAGCTTAACATGCCTGATCAATGATTTTGACTTGAGTAAAGGGTACATAATTGCTAAGGCCATGACAAAGGATTTCAACAATCAACAACACCAACACTAAGGTACATATAGGGCTTGGTGATGTTGATTAAATGCCAATCATATGCCTTGATACATGATATAATCCAATGAAACACCACAATCCCGTTAATGCTAAAAACTGTTAAGTCTGCTGAATTTTGAATGGGATATGAAATTCTATTTTCTCCATATGAAGTCTGATGAGGTTGGAACGACTGTCAAACACCCCGAGTCATTTCATGGTAATGTTAAAAATTTATGTAAAATGGTGGAAATGAAAGATAAAGGAGAATGACACTTTTACTTTACGAATTTAACATTACCATCAGGAAGCATCTAGGAAGCGTCTAGGGAGCATCAAGGGGCACCTTGGCAGTGTTCGGAAAGTGTAGTTCCTCACATAACAACTCGAAATTTCAAAAAAAAAAAAAAAAGGCCCGCGGAATCGTGTGAATCGTCCACCTTCTCTCGGATCTGCTCGTGATCTACTGTGGATACGTGCCCAAACCTTCATAGATTTACACCTGTTCCTTTTCGGATTCTTAAATCGGGCAACAGGAACCGCAGTTTGGGCCCCCACAGATCCAATTTTCTAGTAATCGCCAAAAAAGGGCAGAACCACTAATCCAATTTTCAGATCCGCGGTTTAGCCGAAGGATCGGTGGCAGATCCATACAGGATGCGGTTTTGCCTCCAGATCCTTGGGGGGGGGACGGTTCCTGCAACTATGGTCCAAATAAGAAGAAAAGCAAGGGGAAAACAACAACAACAACTGCATCTTACATAGATGGATGAGTTGGCTGAAAAATCCTAGAAGGAATTTGCTCTAGGTCTTTTTTGCACCATTACAAGAGGGGTGTGGTTTGTGGGCAATGGACCGTCTCGTCACATGACAAATCTCGTGATATCTTCACCAATATGGCCAAGGAGCACACAGATCTATATGTGGAGCTTGGTGACAATAGTACGCAGTAGACGACATTGGCGACATACAATTCTAGCTATATTTAGGGAGTCCTATAAAGGTGAAGGAGGTGATGTATGTACCTAGGCTGGAAATTACTTTACTCTCAGTCGACCATGTAGGACAAAGGACTTGAGGTTAGTTTCACAAGAGGTGAGTGTTGAAATTTCTTACACCCTATGTCTGGTCTATGGCTAGACTTAGCACACAAACACACTAGTAGTGTTCAACCAAAACAACGTTGCACAACGGATATATAAGAAAAATGAAACAATTAAGTGCGTAGATCTTGCTGTCTACACTATTGGTACTATCCTTTGTAGCATGCTCTGTCGGATGAGCCTTGTAGTTACCTCTACTCACAACATGTCGTGTCAGATTTCTTGTCTAGCAACTCCTTGCTACCCATTGCATCCTGTAGTTACTCGATCATGCCCAACGTCGCACCTTGCCCGTGACATGATCCTTAGTAGCCTGTGTATTGGACCCACAAACTTGGGTGGCTATCTGTTCTCCTTTGCGGCTACTAGCTTCCCTAGCCCACACTACACCTGTGCTAACTTTGTCAATGGATCTGTTGTGGTGTTCCACGACCATACCTATGCCCTTTGCTGGCCAATGTTGGATCACTTAGGTTTCAGCGTGCACCCGACACACAACATGTTTGCATCGACTGCATACATCCAACGTGGTCACTCTTGACTATCTAGTTGCGTTGTTGTCTAGCCACCACCACAACTTGCGGCTCTGAATAGTGTCACTCTTGCCGACTGTTGTTGTTGTGTCCACTTGTGCTATCAATGACCCTCTAACACCACTTCTTCATTGTCTTTGCTTTGTTTGGACTTCGACTGTGCTACTAATTGTGGCCTCTGGAACCTATCTGTATGCTCGTTGTTGCCCTTTCCTTTCAGCTTGCAATTATCCCCCTTTTTGAATTATGACTCCATCCCTTGGTGACTATGCTGTCTTAGCTTGGTCTTCCACCTCACGGCTCTAGCGACTATCAACTTGCTGCTACCCATAGCCTCATACTCACGCAACCGCATTTTAAAAATTGATAGTGGCTTGTCACGTCCCTTTCTCTGTGATCAATATTGCCTTGAGCCCCTCACCTCTATCCAAGCTCTTTCGCGGGGGTCTTGTGCCACTTCTAGTTGATGGTTATTCCTTGCGGCCCCCTGAAATGCACGCGCACGCATTTTACACTGCAGATGGATTTGTTAGGTGGTCCCTTGTTGGTCTGTCTTCCTCACCTCGTGATTGGCTATGCCTTGTTGAATACGAATGCTCACTCCCCATGCTCTCTCTGCTGTGGCAACTTAACTCAACCACTACGTGCATTGCTTTGTTTGTGGAACCACTGCATCCGTTCTTTCCGTAGCATTGACCCCATGCGTCCTTCTCTCGCAACGTCTAGCTACTGGTGGCTACGACCAAACCCTACAAATTGACTTTCCTGGGCTTCATGTGGCGCTTTCCTTGGTGGCTGCTAGCTGTTTCTGCTTCCTAAATCGGATTGTGTCGGTGGATGGGTGGCTTGTCAATGTTGTCGGCCACACATTGCGCCTACATTCTTTTTTCTATTTTTTTGAAATTAATACTTGTTCCAAAGGAAAAAAATTCTTCGGCCCCATTGGGCAGTAAAAAAAAATTATCTTTTCCGTACAATGGTATGGATCTATATAGTCGATCTCCTTTGGCTCTTAAAAGAAAAAGAAAAAATCTGCATAATGCACGATTGTGGCCGCAACCTGGCGTCGACAATATTTTATGAACTTCGCTCCTTAGGCGATTCAAAGATTGTTTTTCAACGTTCCTGCTCCATGTTATATTTCCAATGAACCTAACACCCGACACTTGATTCATAGTAGATAACTGATCTATTAAATAAAGACACACATACTTAACATAAAATATTTAGCGGAAGGAAATATTCCGATCTCAATCACATGTTAATTTGGCAACTTAGGAATAAATTCCCTTCATTAGGCAAAATTCGTCCTTCAAAGAGGACCCAAAATTGCCCCTGGAAGAACCTAATTTGGTTAAGGAAAAATATATTTTTGATGCAAAAGACCCCAATGGCATAATTGTCCAAGTCCAGCCTAGAAGCAAAATTGGCACCCCTCCAATGCATATAAATACAAGTTAAGGCACACATCATTTGGCATCATCATCAACACATCATTCTTCTCTCTCCTCTTCTCATTGGTTTGTACAACTCTAAAGATTGTGGGTTGATTTCACACGTGCAAGGGTCTTTGAGGTAACTCTGAAATTTCTGTGTTGACTTTTTGTTTGGGAGACTTTGACTAGCGTTGACCTTGATGTTTTGGGCATGTTTTGACTTTGATCTTTTGGGAGAAATTTTGTTTTTCCATGCCACATTGTTTGGCACAAGAATCGAGGCATTTTGGGCACTTTGAACTGCGTTGACTATAGGCTTGACTGCAGACTTTGACCACAGGGGGGACTCTCTCTCTGTTGACCAAGTTTGATCACTTGGATTGGGACTGTTATGACCTTTGTTTGACCAACATTGAAGGCCGAATTTGCAGACTATTGATCGAGGTCACGGAGGACTTTTTTGACCATTGACTTGGATTGGGTAGGGCACATTTGACCACTGTTGACTTGGAAAGAATTGTAGACTTTGACAGTTGACCAAAATTGACTCTGAGGTTCATCATTGGTTGGATATTGGTTTTTCTATTTAGATAGTCAAAGGTTGACTTCTCCTCATTGTTGGATTGGATTGTTGTACTCTCAACCGAACATTTTACGACAATATAATAAGAAGAAGAATTTGAAACGGTTTTCTTGCTTGTGGGGTTTTTCCCCAGTCTTTGACCAATACTTGTATCTCTTGTCATTGATTTTGATTCTCTTATTTTCCATTGCATTCACTGTTCCATCTAC
The DNA here is from genome assembly GCA_000404065.3 of Pinus taeda. NCBI lineage: Eukaryota > Viridiplantae > Streptophyta > Pinopsida > Pinales > Pinaceae > Pinus > Pinus taeda. The sequence goes on along the minus strand of APFE030294969.1, from coordinate 182,738 downwards.
AATTTCTATTGATTTCTTGAAGAGATTGCTAATTGGAGTTAAGAATTGGGCCAAAAATAATTGTAACAACATAAAACGATAGCAAATTAAAATTGTATGAGAGCAAAGATGAAGAGTGAAGCCCAAAGAGACAAGAGCAATGATATTTGAAAGAAGTTGAAGGAGCCTATTTGATTTGGGCAAGATGCCTACCTCTTTCTTCAAGGACAATGAGAAGCGAGGAGACTCAGCAAACTTTGTTGCATGGAAGATCAAGTTAGAAGTTATATTGGATGACAGTGTTGTTTTGGAATATGTGCAAGGAAATATTCCTGAGCCTTCGGAGAATGCTCCTGCTGCCACCAAGTCCAAGTATAAGAAAGGTAAGATCAAGGCTAAGAAAATTCGTATTGATGGATTTCAAGATCATTTTCTTGTTTGTAACTTGAAAAAATCCAAGGATATGTATCATAAGCTGGTAGGGATGTATCAAGTCAATGACTTGAACCACATCCTCTCCATGAAGAACAAACTCAGAAATGAATATGAACAAGGGGGAATTTGCGCAATCCTATATCATGAGGGTATCTCAACTAAGTGATCAACTGCAAACTGTTGGTGAGCTTGTATATGGTAAAGAGTTGGTGATGACCACTCTTCAAGGTCTTCCTCTTATGTGGGAAACCTTCATTACTACCCTAAGCAACATCATCAAACTCCCAACGTTTGATGAGCTCGTTGGATAATGTATCCAAGAGGAAGCGAGGATGATTGCTTGTGGAAGAATTCAAAAGAATGAAGAAGGAGAGTTGACTGCCTTTGTTGCTTAAGACAATAAGGGAAAAGGTAGAGGAGGTCTTTGATATAATGAATCCATTTCTTTTTGCAGATCCCTTTTCTTGTTGTTTGTTTCTTTGTTTGTGATTGAGCTTGGCCCAAGCTTTTAGATCTTTTTTCACTACTTTTAATTTTGTTTCCCAAACGAAGTTTGGTGATCCAGTGATTTCATGGGACCATGCCTTAGCGATTATTTGCTTTGCTACTTCATTGCTATTCCATGATGGATAGTAACGGAATGGAAGGGGTCTTAGATTTCCCAAGGTTCATAAGCTTATTGCAATAGGCTTGTGATCGGATGCAGAGTTATGGATAATTTTTTATATGACTGAACTGTAGTTGGCTATTATGCTGTTCTGAATTAGAATTCAATCCAACATTTCTTAATGTTTCTTTGTCCTATTCTTTTGTTGCTCCATGTATACTTCCCATTGCGCGGAGGAATGTCCATAAGATTTTGAGTTCCGATTATGATTTCTAACATATCACGAGAAGGATTTTCGTGGAAGGTGCCTCCAAATTTCTCTTCTGCATTCATTATCAGATTTAGGTCGCCTCCTAAAATAATGTTCTTGTTGTGTTCCTGATGTATAATGTTTTTGAGAGAATTCCAGCATATCTCTTTCTCTCTATAGTGATTTGGTGCATAGATATTAAAGGGGCAAATTTTCTCTTCATTTTGTTTTATTCCTTAATTCAATTTTTATCCAGTGTAGACCTTTCTGTTGGTGTTGTAGATCCCAGATGTCCTTCCCCCATAAAGTTCAAATTCCTCTAGAGGCCCTTACAACTTGGAGAGCTGTTCCATCATATTTCCTTGTTTTTTGAATAATTTTCTCCATTTCTTGTTCATTTATCTTGGTCTCCTGGATCATGAATATGTCTGGATTCTCAGATGTTAGGATGTCTTTGATTGAGTTGAATTTGAAGGAGTGTCCCAATCCTCTGCAATACCAGGAGACTAGGATCATTATTTATTTTGGGTTGATGCCAAAGGACCTTTCCCTCGAATAGAGTGGTGGGTGTTCTCCTTGTTTCCAATACTTTTTTTGAGGAAAGAATCCATCAATTGATGTGTTCCCATTGCCATTTCCTCTGTTGCAACTTCATCTCTTAGTTCCTTGTTTGTCTTTCTTCCTTGTCTTTTGTGAAGATCTAAGGAGGAGAGGGAGTCTTTGGATTGGTTTCTTGTAAGAATTATTTCATAGGATGGGGGAGGAGGGCTAAGAGGGGAGTTAGAGGGAGAAGAGAGGGTGAAGGGGGGCAGGGAGGTTTGACCAAGAGGGGAGGAAGGGGGAGTGGGGGAGGGGATTGTTGAAGGAAATGTATCTAGGTTCAGTCTTCATAAATGTACTTTTGATATGTGGATTTATTCAAGAAAAGAAATATTATTTTTATAATATATGTCAATGAGTTTCTTGCTCGTTGAAATAGGTCTAGCACATGTTTAAGTGCTATAGGTGAGTCAAATAGTGAAAAGAATTATGTTGAAGACCTTAAGGGCATGTTACTATAGGTATGCTTTTGTATTAGAGTCAAAGAAGACACCTCCAAGCAAAGTCAAGTCTCCTCCAAGCATGTGACACCACCGAAGAAGCAATCTGAATTATATATGTCAAGTTGGCCTGCAGTCTTCTAGTCGGCCTTAAAGTCAGCCTAAAGGAGGGACATACCTCTATATATAGAGGTTTTCCACTCCCTCAACAGAGAATGCAATCGCTTCTGAATCAGCGAAGTGAAGGGACAAGAAAAGGGTGAAAAATAGCAAAGGAAAGGAACCTCTAGTGCAGCGAAGAGGAGGAAGAAATACGGAGCCTTGGAAGTCTGTTCTAGGGCTAAAGACAATCACACTTGCGAAGAAGGAGGGGGTCTCACTGTTGTCATAGCAACCCTCTATCATATTCACATAAACTTCATCGTTTGGACTAGAAATATAGGCCTAAAGGGCCTCCCACTCAAGTGAAGAAACAAGGAAGAAAAGGTAGGTTATAGGGCTGTTCTAAAGCCTATGACAATCGCAGGTGTGAGGAGGAGGAGGCTGTCTCTGCTGTCAGAACAACCCTCCCATTATAGTCATACAAGTTCGTTGGTTGGTGAAAAGAAGAAAGGGATCATCATAAGGAAAGGGTCTCATTAAAGGTATCTCTTCTAGAGTAAGTGCAACAAGATCTAACAACAGTTGGAAGGAGGACGAAGTGTCGGGAAACGAAGTGCTGGAAGAAGGAAGTGTTGTGGAACAAAGTGCAGAAAGGAGGAAGGACTTGACTTGTGCTTGGAGGATATTCTTGTAAAGGGTCTAGGGTTTGGCATTGATCAATAAGATGCTTCAATAAGAGAAATTTACTGAAGGGCTTTCCTTTCAAGAGAAGAGAGGTTTTAGCCCTAGCAAAGAGCCAACATCTTGTGTTTTTGTTCTTATGTTTTTGGTAGCAGTTTGATGAAGTACACACATGCATTAACAAGAAGAAGAAGATTAAGCTAACAAGAAAAAGTAAAAAGACTCCACAAATTGTTATCAAGTCAAGAAGAATCACACTACACCTAATTGCCCTTGATTCTTCAACAAGAATGAGGGGTTCACTAGGGGCCAGGGGAGGATTGAGGGAGGAGTCAAGAGGATTGAAGGGATTGGGATCAAAGTGGGGAGGATGGGGAATGGCTGAAAGAGAGGGAGAGGGATTAGGAGGAGCACGAATGGGGAGGAGCTTGCTGAGGGGAGGTTTTTTTGGCTGTCTTTATTTTTTTAATAGGTTCCCATTTGGATTCTAGAACTTCTACTTCATCAATTTCTTGCTTTTTTGGACATCTGTTAGCAAAATGGCCGTATTTGTGAAATACCTTGCATTTAAATAGGATTTGTTCGTAGTCTAGTTGTTGTATGTGCATCCAGCTATTGACTCTGATCTTTATTGCTTTTGGAATACCTTTTCCCAGGTCAAATTCCACGCAAATACGAGCAGAAGCGTCCATGTTCTCCTTTGGTTCACTTCTGTCTATGTATTTTCCAACTGCGTTTCCAATAGCTTTAATTGATTCATCTCCCCAGTAGTGGAGTGGGAGGTGGGGAAGGCGCACCGATACTAGAACAACATTTAGGACATCCAACTCAATATCGAAGTCTCTCGTCCAACAGTTAAGATAAAGTCCCCTTGTGTCCATGAAATATGGTCCGTTCCTGAAGATTAGGTCTCTATCTTCTTTGGTTTCGAAATGGAATGTGTAGTATCCCCTTCCATAGAAGCGTATGGAGATTTTCCCATTGATTGAGTGTGGCCAGTTCCGCTCGACCCACTGCTACACTGATTTGGGAGAAGGCCAAAGGCCTGTAAATTGTCCAACCAAACCACACTCAGAAAGGGAGAGGGAAGCTTGATGGGGAAGAGTTGGAGGTAATACGATTTCAGGAATGTCATTGGGTTTCTTGACAAACTTGGAGATAATAGGCCTTGAGTGAGGAGGTCCCAAAGAAGAGATCAAGGAGGCGAATGTGAAAATTTCGAAACAGAAATTCTATTACTGCAATAACTGATTTATTTTACCTACTTATTTTCCAATAAGTTATTTACGAAATCCCTTCAATAAATATTAAAATAAATTCTAATGCAGATATCACACCATTATATAGAAACAAATACATGTACAAGAATCAAACACATCAACACAATTATTTTTGGACAATTCTCCCCAAAAAAACCTAATGCAGGAAAAATGGTTCAGCAGAGGAGGATTTTATTAATCAGCTTTTCTTGAGTACAATTAGGGTGCCAAACTAGCTCACCCAATAGAGATACCACAAAATCCTTCAACGCTCCCCTAGGCTCAGCGTCAGTCTAGCTAGCCTTTGCGTTGCTCCCAGATCCTCTACGTCAACACTCTGCCTCACTGCGTCAACACTTGGCCTCTCTGCGTCAGCCACGAAGGCCCTCCAGTCACTGCGCAATCCAGCTACCTTTGTGTCTTTCTGATTGGCTCTGTGTCTGTCTCTCTGATCTCTGTGCTTGTCCTCCAACAATATCCCTGATTCTCTGTTATGTACTCGTTGCCTCTCGCTGCAATCCACACCTCTAGTTCAAATTTCTCAGCAAACCCCGCTCTAGAAATTGAACTGACTGGTCTCCCTTGGTGTTTTTCCATCTGACCCTCAAGCCTCTTCTTATACTTTTCTTGTTGATGAATCAATGACCGAGATTATGTCCCTAATCAACGACTAAGATTAAAATAGACTTGATCTTCGTCTCTTAGAAGCTTCTCTTCCTTATCTTTATTAATACCCATTAAGATTTTTATTTTCCTAAGTTTAGACTTGGGAACTCATTAAAAATATTAATTATTTTAATAACTCCTCATCCGAATGGAATTTTCCAAAACGATTTCTGGGTCTTGGAGATCTCATGTGCTTTAGCCTCTCCACCAAATTTCATGGCTAGAGCACATCTAATGCTACCCAAAATCAATAATGAAAGCAAAGGCAGATTCTTCACGTTGATTCGAAAGAGTGGAAGTAGGAGGATGAGCCCCATTCAGAGGAGGCTCTGGAGGGGCGATGACAACGATTGGAGGCCGAGGCAACAAGAAAAAATGTGCAACAGGAGCTCAAAGCTAGGTCACATGATTCAAAAGTTGATGTTATATTATAAAAATATATATTTTAAGATTTAAATGGAATAATTTTCATTCATATTTTTAAAGGGATCATATTAAGTTAACCTTTGAATAATGGAAAATTACAAGGAAATAAATATTATTATAATATTTATAAAATGGTACTTTTATAAAATATAAAAATTAGTGAATTGTGAACTGTGAGTTCCATATGTAAGTCAACATTTTAGATCAAATGTCCTTCTTGTGAAACATAATTTAAGTATCCTTTGACTCTTAAAACAAACATTGATGTCCAATATGTGGGAAATTATTTATTATGGAAGAATATCAAGGTAATACACAGATACAAATAAAAAAATCAAAACACAAACTTGTAGAACTTCAACAAAAAGGAAGGTATTAGAAAAGAAATATAAATATCTTGAGATATGTTTTACATAGAGCAAACATAGAAGGATGGGAAATTTTTTCGCCTAAGAGACCATAGCGAAAAATTACTTCATTAGGTCAAGAGAATAAAAGATATAAAGCCATATAATAAAATATGAGAACAAGAAAAGGAAGATCTTGAGAAAAAAATTCAAAAATAATCTAAGGGAGAAAGAGAGAAAGAATAAGAAAATTTGTGCTATAAAACCTTAATCAAATGTTATTAGAACAACTTAGAAGTTTAAGAGATGAGTATAAAGGCACTGAGAATAATGTCTACAATCCAGAGAGCGAAGAAGTTTCACATTTAAAAAATGATTATCAAATATATTTAAGCAAATTAGGATGCCTAAGAGTGATGAGAAGTTGTTGGAAAACATAATTGAACAATTTAAGCTAACTGAAGCGTTGAAGTCATCAAGTAAAAAGGTCCAACTTGTGAAAAAGGGAACACATACAAATACCATTAATCTCATTGCTCATAAAGATGCCAATCCAATTGAAGTCAAAATATACTCGTAGGTTGCTGTAAAAATAATCGAAATTTCAAGTAAAGATCCAACAATTAAGCATGCAACATTAGTACGCAAAGGAAATCATATAAATGAATGTTATGAAGAAAGTTCATATACACAACAAAATACTCAGAAGATCTGAAATATATAAATATCCATGATAGGACAATAATATATTATATAATAATTGTATAGACAATATGAGATGATTATGAGAATGTGACAAATAAGGGCCCACTTATATATCTAGGCAGGTGCCCCTTCATGAATGATCATGTCCTTAGAGACATACCTCTTCACTAATTAATTATTATTTAACTAATTATTATTTGATAATTATTTATTTCTATTATTTTTATATAATTTATTCATAACATTGCCCTCCCCTTTAGAAAAACTTTGTCCTCAAAGCTTATTTATGAGAAAGCTTGATACTTTTTTTCTTTCTCGTAATGTCTCGACGTCTTTTCAACTTATGGAGCTGTCATCTTTGAGGATATAAGATGACATGAACTTTTGTGTGTGGTACAAAATTGTCATACAGTGAATCTATCTAATCATCCAAAATTAATCTTATGTGGCATCTTGCGATTACGGAAAACTTGAAATGAATTTTTATTATAAGACCGAATCGCGATGACATTGACATTCTTTGGAACATAAGTCACTTGTCTTTGGTTTGAGAGATGGATTTGCAGACTGTCTGAGATGTCTACTTTTATGATTTGGGTGTAGATACAAGGTCCTTATGATTTGATTTCCCCTTATCTTGTTTGTGTCGATTTCTTGATTTACTTTAAGTATCTGATTTCCTTCATGCACTGAAGTCGCTTAGTGAAACATTGGATCTTCATTTGAAATTTCCGTTGTTTGAACAAAGACATCTAAATATGTTTTTACTTCAACTAGTTTATCATCTTATTGACTTGTGATATTGACTCGATTTGTATTCGTTCCTTTATCTTCAACATTTATCTTCAACTTGGACTATTACGACTAGAGGCTTCGATGCTTCTTCTTGAGTAAGTTGTTCTAACTTGTCTTTTAGTGACTTCTTGTCACTTTTAAGCTTCTTTATCTATGTAAGAAGCTTTTGATTATGATTCCTTAATCGTGAAAGTTGTTTGCTTTCTAGATTGTTGATTTTTTTCCTAGTGTCCTCCTCATCATTTAAACCTTTGATTTGTTCTAATAATTTTTGATTAAGGTTCTTTAAGCGTAAATTTTTCTCTTCTTGTTTTGATAGGTGCTTCATGAGTTTTTTTGCAATCTTAACCTTCTTAACTTGTTCAAGTAATTTTTCATTGTGACCTCTAAGGCGTGAATTTTTTTTGTCCCTTTGTACTACTGCTTTATGTTGCATATCCTCAAAATCTTTATATTTCCATTTTGACACTTTCTTATTTTGTTAAAGTTTGGCTATATTGTCTTCTAACTTTTTAATATGTAAATTCTCTTGATTTTCCAACTGCAATTTCTCAGTACATTGGGTTACATTGTTTTGTAGGAGCGATGATGGGTGTTCAGCTTGCAACTTGGATTCTATTTTCTTCATTTCTTTATTAAAATCTTCATGTTGTTGCTCAAGTGTAGTCATTAATTGTTTTATTCCTTCATAACAATTAACATCTCTTTTCGAGGATTGTCTTTGTGTGTCACTTTGATATTCAACTAAAGTAAAAGTTTCATGACATTTCTCATAGACGTCATCTCAATTTCTAAACGACCCTTGACAATTAGAATATTTTTCTGAACAAAAAGGACATTTTGAAAAGAAACCATAGTTTTTTATCGAATGCAACCTTTTGCTTTTTCTTGATTTCTTTGTCGAATTAGTTCACCCCTCTTTTTTTTTACTATATATTTTTTTAATGTATCTCTTAAATAACTTTTATCTTTTTTTTTTAATAACTCTTTCTCTCCTTTTTACTTTTATATGTAAACAAACTGGCTTCCTTATAACTTCATAAAACTTCTAGTTCAATTATTTTATAATTTTCTTTTAGTTTATTCATTTGACCTTTATTATTTATCCCCTTAATTTAATATATGGTTTGACTTCATAATTTCCTTGTGTCTTTTATTTGTATGGTATCTAGTTTGTGAACTAACCAATATAATTACACTGTATTTTTAAATAAAAAATGGCTGATTCTCCAAAAGTCATGACCATACGACATGATTGTCTGTACAGATGGGCTGTATGGATTGAAAATTCTTCACAATGAATGGTTGACATCGATCTATATATCATACTACACAATGCCATGTTTAATCAATTAAATAACAACTGTACGGTATTGTTGGTGGATGTTTATATAGCGATGAAATCTATATGTTGGATTGTGTATAATGGTAGTGTATGATAACATTGTAATGTATGAGAGGAAAATCAACAAATGCAACCGTTGAATGATGAGCATATCGTGGTTATGAAAGGTGGATCAACGCGGTGGATGGGATCGAGGAGCATGGGCCCAGCATGAAACCTGAAGAGTGGTCTAGTGATGGACCATGACGACAATGGCGGCTTTGTCGTCCTGTCAGGCGACGACTATCATGGCCTGTCAGGTGGTGGCTATAGCCGCACCTTTTGTCCGTTTTTTTTGGGTTTTTGTTTTGTTTTGTTTTTCAATATATATATTTTTAATATATAATCACTATATATAATATATGATATATATTATATATATTATATAATATTAATTATATGAATTTTTAAATAAGTTTATTATATTTTATTTTTTTTAAATCTTCTTTCATTTATTTATTTTTTTAAATGGCCAAGGGCATGATGGTGAAATGGAGAAGCTCCAAACTCTTATAGCGAAACACTTCAATTGCACGACAACAAGGTTGATGGCCAAAGGTCGGATGAAACTGCTCTGTGCAACGGTTGAGCGTCCAGAGGATTGAACAACTCTAATACCGATGTTATTAACAAAATTCATAAACACAACAAAATATTCAACATATTTGAAATATATAAATATCCATGATAGGACAAAAATATATTATATAAGAATTGTACATAAGATATGAGTTGATCATGAGAATGTTACAAGTAAGGCTCTACTTAGGCACCTAGGTAGCTGCCACTACATGAATAGTGGTGTCCTCAAAGACATGCCTCTTCACTAATTAATTATTATTTATTTATATTATTTATAAATATTTTATTCATAACAGTGAAGTAAATGAAGGAATCACCACAAGCATAATAAGGGTAATTCGGGTTACAAGAACTCCTCAAGGACATCCAAATCATAAGAGCAGACACCTCAACCAGTGATGTATCAATATCACTTAGGACAAAAACAACTGATTTATATTTGAAAAATTATTAATGTCATTGTAATTAAGTCTTATAATAACAATTCATCTGAGATATTGAGTAAGTCCAAGGTTCCATAAAAGATTGAATTGGGATGATTAGATGATTTTGTAGATTGACAATTTTGCTCAACACTCAAATGTTCATATTGTCTTTGATCATCAAAGACGACAACTCCAAGAATTGGGAAAATGTGAAGATTACAGGAAAGAAAAAGATAGCAAGCCTTTTCATCAATATGCTTTGAGGACAAAGCATTTCTAATGGGGAAGGCGATGTTATGAACATATCCATATCAATGTTTTTAAAACTAGAACCGGTGACTAGACCGGTCCACCTAATGAACTAGTTTACTGACCGGAACCGGTCAAACCGGGACTGGTTAGGTCTAAACAAACCGGTTTTAGAAAAATACATTAAATAATTAATTTTTAATGAAACAAAACTATTTTTAAGATTTAAAACAATGATTCCAAGCCAATAGAGACAAAATATGCAGAGTTAAGGTGAATATATTAAAATGGCACCAAGTGCAATACATATCATCGACAAATAGTAAAATACATAAGCAATGAGGCTCTAAATGGCCTATAAAGTTAAAAAATAATGCTGCAAGCTATGAGGCCATTGGCCTACTACAAGTCTACAGTGTACCCATGATCAATTGTCAAGTCCATCACCACTACTAGACACAGGATCATCATCAGGAGCTACATAGACATCATTTGGTTCAGAGTCTGAGGATGCCTCAACCTGATCTGCAACTTGTGATGTGGCGCATCGCTATTGATCCGTCTTATGTGTGTTGTTGTGTGAGTTGAATCTTTCAGTCGCTCTTGTGTGTCTTGTTGCGTGAGTTGAATCTTTCAACCGTTATGATGTTTGAGACATGTCGCTTTCATTTACAACTTATCATGATAAGCCCTTTTCCTTGTTGCAATTTACTTGATATTGAAGTTTTACTTTCTTGTGAGGTTGAGATTTTTTGAAAGTTTAAGTAGCTTGCAAAATGCAACATTTGCAAATTCTTTTCCTTTTGCTCCCTATCATAAGGATTGGAGTTTTCAATCTTTTATTTACATGTGATCTGATGCACATTATTGAAAGTTCGAAACTTGTTTGTTTTGCTTTGTGGCTCTTATGGTCTTATTGCACCTTTATTGATACCCAAAGGTACATCATTGTGCAACATGTTGTGGTAACTTTGAACTTCAAAACTTGCAAACTTTGTGCCATAGTTTGATACAGAAAATCAAAAGATAGAGGCAGTTGATCAAATGACACAGGCTTAAAAGGTTCAAGGTCTAGGAGATTTTCACCTTGTCATAAGTATTAAAAAGTTAAAAGCTTCGATGATGCATGCCATATTACAAAGATGGCAGGTTGCCAAAAATTAATGAATGTTGTTGGGACTAGCAAGTTCCAAGTTTAAGTGACATGAAAAGTGTCACAATGAGAGTAACTTTCAAGGAGGTGTGTTAAAGCTTGAAAACTTCAACAAAAGTTGAGGTGAAGATAAAAGAGGGACTAGTAGATGGAAAATTAAGGCTTAGCAACACTCCACAAGTTTCATAAGTCATAAGCTCAATGCCAAAAAGGCTTTAAACAAGACAAGCTAAAGATCTAATGTGAAACAAGGAGCTTGTAGGAAAAATGTAGCTGTTTCAAGATGTAGGTGGACTTTAAGCGGCAATGGACGCTGATTCCAACCCAAGCTTGTTTCATTTGAGTCACAACTTCTACTAGCTGCACATCTTGAAAGTTTGATGTTAGTTGAACCAACCTAGCTCATTCACATAAACATTATATAGTAACCGGCCGGTTTAGGATGGAACCGGCTAGTTTGACTACAAATTGGCCGATTTCGTCCTAAACTGGCTGGTTAGGACCGTTTAGGGCCAAAAATCAGCCACATCGCCTTCCTGTCTGGGTTTTTTCAGCCGGTTCTAACTGGTGGCCTTGCTGACCGGCCGGTTTGACTGGTTACTGGTTAGGAAGGCCGGTTTTAAAAACACTGATTCATATATATATTATAAATATATATATAATTCGTAACTTTTTATTAATGAAGGAACATATGAAATGACTTGTCTCAACTAATAGACACGACTCTCATTAAAAGATACTCATTCCTAGTATTTATAAAGGGTCCATCATTGTGCATAGAATCATCATATCACTTTTTCTATTATCAAATTCTTATATACATTTTATATATTGTCCACATGGATTTTTTTATATTTCAGAGCATTATTACATTTATTGTTAGTGACAATTTATCTTTTTTTGCTAATGCAAGAGTTAGACCTTCAAATTCATTAATCATCAAATAGAGTACATAAAATACAAATAATCCTGCATGGTTATGGACCATGGAGAGACCCTATCAAAACCTGAAACCGGGATCAAAGCCCATGCCTCCTTTCCTACAACCATACCTTGCATTTCACAAAGGAATGAAACAAGAAACAGGAAACGAACCCAAAAAGAACAAAAAATGTCAATAAAATAAGGGTATCGCATCCGTCCGACTTCTTAACCCGCGGCCCAATGGCCAGAGTGAAAAGTCTTTCGATGTCAAGGGCACCCGCTTCCCGCCAAATCCTAACTTGCCCTTTTAATCTTAACCGTTGAACCTGTTTGTTCGATCCAACGACTATGAACCATTTCTCTGTGTTAAGCAGCCCGCTATTTATCTCTAGGACGCACAGAGAAGCACTAACAATCCCATTCGTTGATCTGCTATGAATGATCCAATGGTTGAGATTGATATCGCACCCCCCTACCTTCGCACATGTTAGCGTGCGATGATGGTGGTATTCCTCCCGTCCCCACCGCCACGTGGAGCACGCTAAATGGAATCGCTCATGAAGAGGAAAACCACTTCCCGCTTTTGAGGGCCGTGATCCCTGGAAAACCGCTCAGGTCGCGGTAGAGTGAGCCTACCTAAAAAACCATGCGGTAAAGTGTGCCAATCGGAAAAACTTCGCGGTAAAAAGAGCCCGTTGTTTAGCATTGGGATCTGCAGACATGCACAAACACTCCCAGCCGTTGATTTGCTGTGAATGATCCAACAGTTGAGACTGATATTGCACCTGCCTACCTTCGCGCACGTTAGCGTGCGATGAGGGTGGTAATCCTCTCGTCCCCACTGCCACGTGGAGCATGTTGAATGGAATCGCTCCCTAAAAGGAAAAACCCCTTCCTGCCTTTGAGGGCCGCGATCCCCGAAAAACTGCTCAGGTCGCGGTAAAGTGAACCAACTAGAAAAAATTCTGGTTTCGCGGCCTCCGATGGTCTCCGCTTTTGACCGTTCGCTGCATCAACCCTCCTTGAGCCGATGTGCATTAAAGCATCCACCATACTTCCAGTTAACCACAAAACCAAAACATCCTCGTTGTTGCAACTGGACCCTATAGTGAACATAATAACTTGGGAATCGCTTGTTGACCACTGGAAGCCGCTCTCAAAAGACCCGATTGAGAGTAAGCCTCTAAGCAAACAATCGCTGGTCAGCTGTGCCCGCCTCCATGGCTCTTTCACGGAACACTGTCTTATCTTCATTTGCTTGGTTTTGACACTCCGTTTTTAATCTGTTTTGAGGTAGCTCTTGCCAAGCCATTGTCACTCTATTATCTGTGTAGATCACTCCTTGATTGGCCAACAAATTTGCCAATTTATTGGCCTTTCTATGCACATGTGCAAAACTGACTGTTCTCAGACTCTGTAGGTGACTGTGAATCCGTTGAAAGACTTGGATCAACCTCCAGTTTCTTGAGGCCTTTTCCGGTTTCGTTCCCTAGCTTCAATGATTGTATTTGGGCGGTTTTCCTGAACCAGGAACTCTAGACATTGTTCCATGGCCATCAACTCCGTCATATTGTTGGTTGCTTTGCCTAAATGACCATGAAAGATAAACAGAATCCTACCATTATCATCCCTTAACACCCCTCCATGGCCGACCGTGCCTGGATTACCTTTAGAAGCACCATCAATGTTGAATTTCAGAAACCCGGGGGGGGGGGGGGGGGGATGCCAGAAATCTAGCTCAAGATCCATAATTGAAGCATTCTTGACTAAGCCTTGAGGAACAAGCCCCTGCAGCTCTAGCTTAGAAAGAGTCCTCCATTCTGTAGCAGAAGGGGGTTTCGTAGGGAGATTTCAGACAACAGTGCCAACAGTTTCCTTAATCTGTTTTAGGATCAAATCATAGAGATCCTGGGGAGATTTTTTAGCATTTTTGAAGATTCTATTATTCCTTTCTTTCCAGACATTCCAAATAATGAAGCATGGTGTTAGAGCCCAAGCTGAACTCAAAACTTCATTATCCGAAAAGTTCTTTCTCCAATTGGTGAGGGTATTGAAAAGACTTCCAATGTCTCTATCAGATTGTTGGAAGATAGAGGCGAAAGAATCCCATAATCTGGAAGTAAAAATGCAGTTGTTGAGAAGGTGCTCCATTGTCTCCTCTTGAACTTCACAGAGCTGACATCTAGAAGGTCCCAGGACACCCCTTTTCCTAATGTTATCCCAGGTTAGAATTTTCCTGTGCAGTACCAGCCACATAAAAAGTTTAATTTTCATCCACCCTTGAAGTTTCCATAGGTTTTGCCAAATCCTGTCTGGAGCTTGGGAATCTAGTTCAAGGAGTAAGAGTTTAGCTTCCTTGAGATTATAAGTCCCCTCATTATTGTTGCCCCATCTCAGCTGGTCATGCCCCCTTGAAAATAGAATTTTCCTGTGATCTAACATCTCCATTAGTCTCTCAGCCTTGGCTTTTAGGGGACTGTCATTTCTGAGATCAAGTTTCCTCCAATTTCTCCATTTCCCTGAACTGTTATTTTGATCCCAAAAGTCCTTAACTTTGGTGAGCTTCTGGGTGTCTATCTCTGCTTTGAGGTCCTCCAAATCCTCCTTTAACAAAATGGGTTCTTGTTGCCATCTATCCTCCCAGAATAAGGCTAAGTCTCCCTCTCTAATTTCCCAGAAGTTGTGATCTTGAATTATGCTTCTGTTTTCCCAGGCTTTGTTCCAAATATATGATCATCATATATTACCATCCATCCTTATGCGGTCATTATCTAGCCAAGAGCTTGCATATTTTTCTTTCCAAAGGATAGCCCAATGTGCTTCTGGTTCTTTGATCCATCGCCGCCATAATTTTGCTCCTAAAACCTTGCTCAGAATCTCAGGATCATCCAATCCAAGACCCCCGTGGTTTTTGGGTTTACAGATTTTTTTCCCAGGCAACTAAGGCCCATTTCTTCTTATCTTCCCCCTTGCCCCATAGAAAGTCTGCAGGGATAACTGAAAGCATAAACTGGGATTGATTGTAGTACGACCTTTGTGAGCACCAACCTGCCAGCCAAGTTTAGATATCTTGTAGTCCATTTCCTGGTTTTGTCTTGTAGTTTATTAATTAGCGGCTCCCAGATGTTCTTATGTAATGGTTTAGCCGTTAGAGGAACTCCCAGATAATTTAAGGGGAGAGAATCCCTTTGAAAGCCCAAAATTCTAGATATGTTCCTCTGAATAGCAATGTTAGTATTGAAGAAAAAGATTTTGGATTTGGAAAGATTTACTTCCATACCTGAAGCCATGGCAAAGTCACTGAGGATTTGTTTATAAGCAAGTGCTTCTTTGACTGTAGGGATTCCTTGTAGCATGGTGTCATCCACAAATTGTTGATGAGTCAAGGCTTGTCCATTGTTCGAGACTTGAAGACCCTTAATTTTAGCAACTTCTTTTGAATTCTTGATAGACCTTCCCAGTCCTTCCATCATGAGGATGAAGAGGAAGGGTGAGAGAGGGTCACCCTGCCTAAGGCCTCTGGAAGGAATAAAAGTCTCCGAAGGAGAACCATTGACTAGAATTGAGAAATTGGAAGAAGTGACTAAAGCCATGATCCATCTTACCCAATTGTGGTCGAACCCGAAAGCAATAAGAACTTTCCTGATATAGATCTAGTTCAGCTTATCATAAGCTTTGGTTATGTCTAGTTGCATGATCATTCTAGCCTTTCTTTTGCTAGTAAGAGAATGCACCACTTCATGTGCTTGAATAATGTTATTAAGAATTTGTCTTCCTTCCACATATCCAGATTGTTCTCCCGAGGCTAGTGAAGGAAGGAGGGGTTTGAGTCTATTAGCAACAACTTTAGATATTATCTTGTACACCACATTGCATAAAGCTATAGGTCTAAACCTATCAGGGGTTTGAGCCAATTCCTATTTAGGGATCAGGGCAATAAAAGTGGTGGTCAGAGCCTTCAAAGTGGTTTTGTTCATTCTGGAATCTTCAACCACTTGCATAATGTCCTGTTTGACAATATTCCAGCAAGCTTTGAAGAAGTCAACATTGAAACCATCCGGGCCTGGCGCCTTCCAATTCTGCATTTCTTTGAGTACTCCACTAACTTCCTCTTCAGTCACTGGCCTGTAAAGATTGGCATTATCCTCTTAGGAAACTGTCTTGGGTATATGCTTAGTGAAGTCCCGGATGTGGAGTTCTCTATCATAACAGGTTTCCTTTGCTATGTTTCGGAAGTGTTGGACTAGAACTACATCTATTTCTTCATGAGAATTGAGAAGATTTCCCCTTTCATCCTTGATCAAAGAAATTCTGTTATGAGCTCTGTTTGCTATGGTGGATTTGTGGAAAAATCTGGTATTACGTTCACCTTCTTTTAGCCACTGAACTCTAGATTTTTGTCTCCAAAATATTTCCTCTTGTTTGCATAAATTCTCCCAGTTTTGATGATATTTGTTGGCTTGATCACTTCTGGCTTTGTCATGTCCCTCCGTAATAAGGGCTTGGTTGAGTTCTTGTATTTTACCTTCAATAAATTTTTTTCTCTTCAAAGATGTTACCAAATTCATTCTTGTTCCAGTCTTTAAGCCGGAGCTTGATGTGTTTTAGTCTTTTTTGAAGAAGGAACATGCTGGTGCCCTGAATGTTTAAATCTTTTGACCACCATTTGGCTATGTTCCTGATGAAGTTTGGGTGGGTAAGCCAGATGTTCTCAAATCGAAAAGGTCTGTTCTTGGGGGTGCCAATGCCCTGAACCTCCAGTTGTACCGGCCAGTGATCTGAGCCTCCAAAGGGGAGCATACTTGCTACCATTTCCTTGTCATTGAACATAAGATCCTTTGAGATTATGAATTTGTCTAATTTAGAGGCCACCTGAGACTCTCCTCCTCTTTTATTGTTCCAAGTAAAGATTCCATTACTCATTACAATGTCCACTAGATTCATCTTATCAATAAAGGTTTGGAAAGCCAAAGAATTTTTGCCTAGAACTCTAGTTCCCCCTTTTTTTTCTATAAGTGATTTGATCATGTTGAAATCACCTCCCAGGATCTAGGGTATTCCTGCATGTTTGTCTCTAAGATTCTTTAGAGAGTTTAGAAGCTTGAGTTTGTCGTCCATTCTTTGAGGGCCGTAAACATTCGTTACTAGGTAGGTATCCTTGTCTCCATTACCCATTCCTGTATTATTATAAATATACAAAAACCCCAAAATATTACATATTACAAGAGGTATTTTGTAATAATAATTTATTATATATAAAAATGTACAAGTGCTGTTGACTGTTACAATAAGGACCTGCAATACATAGGTAGGTGTCCTTTTAAGACTAGACATGTCTTTTCATTTAACTTAATGACTATTTAACATAATTAGTATTTGATTATTTAATATTTTTATTTTTATTTTATTTTCTATGATTTATGCTCGTAACACACTCTCAACCTCATCCTCCTTGTCGGTGTCATAAATGGGAGCACAGTCAAATTGAGGGCCAACAACCTCCGATTTCTCTTTTTCAATATGGAAATAATCTCTAATGTCATCTTCTAAGGGGCTAATGGGATCACGTTCCTGAAGGTTCTCAAAAGGAGAATCATCGGGAGTACTGTCCTTGAGAAAGGTAAGGTTAGTCTCAAATTCACTTTCCATAGACTCACTCTTCCCGACGCATGCGTCGTCAAAATCATCCTTTTCATCATGTGGACCCAAGGAGGGCTCGTCTTCCTGCTCATTACTTAGATTCTCAATGTCTTGATGATGCTCGATGATGACTCACTCTTGGATGGTTAATGCAGGGTGTAGTTGAAAATGCCTAAGAAAGCCATCAAGGAACTCTTCAATAGCTGAGATGCTCCTAGGTTCATGATCATGCAATCATGAGTTATGGTCACCAAGAGATCCCATGAACAATAACATAAGGGCATCTTGGTGAACAACCTTCTCTCTTGAAGCATGTGCATTAAATATTTCTACGTGGTCAATTGTGGACAGTAGCTCACCATCAAACACAGGCTCCCCACGTACCATCCTTCCTGCGACATAATTAGGATGCCCAGGGATGTGAGCAATGTCTAAAGCGGGAAATTTATCAAAGACAACCTATTTGAGATATACATGAAAAATTTGTACGAGTCACTAGGGTGAATTTAAAGATGCCTGGAAAAATGCTTGCTTCACCCTACAAGCATCGACCTTAAAGTTCAATGAAGAACTAGGGCTTTGTTCTTCCAATGGAGTCGCCAATAATGTTATGTCAATATGTCATATGGGGAACAAAACACACATTTTGTGTCCCCGAAAACGATGCCAAAATGTTACCGCTCAAACTAGCAGGGGGTCCTAGAGGGCACTCGCTAGGTCAAGAGCAACAATGAAGCTAAAGCCCACTGTCACCATTGCTAAAGCTTCCTACTCTTTACGGACTTTCACCGATGGGAGGAGACTCGATATATAGAGAATTACTTATGAAGGATAGATCAACTAAAATGGGTGTGAAGTGATCTCGGGAACCCTTTCCAAGGCGAGGCTCAAGAATGCGACTTGCTTGCTTCTCAAGCAAGGTACAAGCTTTCTAGGAGAAGGGGAGGAGGATTTAGCAGCTAGGTTTGAGGAGTGTGAATTGTGAAGGAGCTTCCAAAACTCTAAAATCCTTGTTGAACTTGGTTTCCTAGGTGGTTTTGGAAGAGTTGACTTTTCAAAGGTATGGGACCACATAGGACCAAGTGGACCCAAGTAAGGTCAAGAGGAAGTAGTCTAGCAACCTGTGATAGATTTGACCTAAACAAGGAGGAGAATGGGATCAAAGAAGGGATTTTCACTCAAAGGTGTAAAATGATCCCTATGAGGAACTAGCGTAGGGAAACTTAGGGAACAAACCAATCTCAAGGCTAGGGCTTGGAATATCTCACAACCCCAATGTCGGGATTCCCTCAAATTTGGAGGAGGCCTAGGAGAGGCACCAATGCAATAGATGCCAAGTTTGTCGGGAAAATGATGCCCTAGGAGCCCTAATGTGGCTAGACCTAGAATAAAGGAGAGGTGAAGAAAAATGTTTCTTTAAGTAATAACCTTATGTTAGACCAGTGCCTAATCCTTTGGGGAGATTGGAGTCAAGAAGAATATGAAGATAGGCTTTGTTTCTAGGTCAAGGAGGCTATAAGATCAACTTCGCTTGTCATTAGGGAAAAGGAGAGTGACCGTAAAAGCTTTTATACTTTATAGCAAGGTGAAGTGGCTTGTCAAGATAAATTCAACAATTGAATTATCCCTTGGAGAATTCGTTCAACATACATAGCCCATACTTTGAGATATGCTATCTAGAAACATAATTCCACAATTTCGCTGTAAATACATGCAACAACTAGCCCTAGTATATCGAAATATCATCATCAATGTATGTGATAAAGTAAAAGAACAAATATCATTAAATTTGTACTTACATGTAAGAGAATATATCCAACCACTAATAAACTTGCCAGTCAAGAAGCTCCAAGACAATAAAGACAATCCATACATCAAAGTTCATCCATACTCCAAAATTTCGATCACCACGAAGGAATATTGAAAATATCAAGAGAGATACAAGTCCCAACCAAGTGATGATGGGAAATGAACTCTCATCATTTGTATTTATCCACTCCTAATGAGTTTGATTTAGCTATTTGAGCCTACATTAGCCCCTAAAATAAAAATAATGTGGAAATAAGTAACTTTTGGTGACAAGCCCACCAAACTAGCTCATAAACAAAATAACAAGCCTCTCAAGATGTCGAATGATCAATAATACACATCGTTGGGCTCTCTAAGAAGCTTGATGAAGTCCATAAGTGCCATAATGATGAATAGGACTTCCAAAAGTGATGGACAAGGGGTTGGCCCCTTGTTCTTCACATAATAAACTTGCGGTGCTCCCAATGGGTGTGAGGGCACAGAAGTGACCTCATGGGTCTCCAAGTAAGCCAAAGATGCATGTAGACCATTTGTAAGGGCTTAGATGATGGTGTAAGTGATGCCACATCAACATACAAGTCCTGGGTCATCTGCCAAGTGCATGGTACAATTGTGGGGCTGCCTTTGCAAAGGTGAACCAGGTGCATCTTCCTCGTCCAATAGGTGAATCTTGAGAAATCTCTAAACATCTCTAGGATTCCATGGAGTGCTATCTACTACTGTGGAGGCCCATGGCTCTCAACACACGCCCGACATGTGCCAATGGAGTCCTCTGGAGGGTTAGGACGCCGTATAGGGAAACCGAACCTAAGATGGAGAGGGTTAGGACGCCGTATAGTAAAAAAACTTACAAACCATGGACAAAAGGTGGGGACTTCATAATGACAAGCCCTTTCATAATGGGCTTTGGCGTGTGCTAATGTCTCGAAGTTCCAAATGGGGTTAACCAAGTATCCTATTAGGTTATGTGGTTTCTACTTCTAAAGGGGATAATATGTCCAAGGTTCATCCTTCAAAGGGTGGTGGCATGTGATAAATAGATGAATGAAGTAGGGGATGAAAATGGGGAACCTTGGGCCAAATGCTGGGGTACAAGGGTAGCTAATAAAAGGGAAGCCCACAATTGGGTATATAATGTATAGGAGGGAGCAATCATGGTACATGGGGCGTCTCGACCTTGATTTTTCCACCCTTCTTTATATGCATTTTGCTTTTTATGATTTTTCTTTAATTAACTGCTCGGGGCTCAATGGGTAAGTGCATGATGTGTCAGATATAGCAGTGTATACCCCATTTAAGGTAGGGCGGTTCATTTCCCACCAAGGGTTGGGACAATCATGGGTTCCTAAATGACAATGGAGGCTCATCTAGGGCCTGCACGATTTAGGGTGTTGGCCATGATGATGGGGTAGGCCTTGTGAAAATTCTTAGTCCAAGGAACCCCTAATGCAACAAAACTTAATTTACTTCTCCTACTTGATTTTAATATACATTATCAAGTTATTTTCTGAATACTGAAGTAAATTACTTCTGCAACCTACACTACTTTGAATTTGATTACATGAATCATAAAACTGAGCAAAGAACAAGATATATAGGACACAATTATTTTTGGACAAAATAGTCCCCAAAAAACACCATGTGGGAAAACTGGTGTAGCAACTCTGAAGGTTTTCTATTATTAAGCAGTAATTCTGAATACAATACTAGATGCCCTCCCGTCAATTTAGTGATAGAGAAAATATAATGGCAGAAAACTGAGTGAGTTTTACCTCACTTCACCCGACAAATTTCAGCTGATCCGACAGCAAAACTGGCTAACCCCGACTATCTCTGCAATGGCCTTGCATAGGCCCTGTGTCAGCCTTACAGGATATGCGTCAGCTCTGTGTTGTCTATTATGCCTCCTGCGTCAACCTTCCCAGTTGTTTTGGCAGTTCCTCAACAGTTCTGGCTCTCTAAGTGAGGGCAACTACTGCTTTGCGTTGACCCTTTTGGCTCTGCGTCAGGCCCGCGTGAGCTTAGATTGGCCCAACGTCAATCCTTCTGGTGGCTGTGTTGCCTCCACTAGTGTCTCTCTGCTTCTCTGTCCAATATTCCCGAACTATCCTTGCCCCTCTACTGCAGAATGATCAACCAGTTTGAATTCTCAACTTCCTAGCCCTAGAAATCGAATTCCAGAGCAATTTGTTCTCTCTGTATGTGTTTTCAAATGAACCACAAGCCTCCTCCTTATACTTTTCTCGTTGAGACTTCAATGTCTAAGATTAAGTCTCTAATCAATAGCTAAGATTAAAACTTGACTTGATCCACCTTCTAGATCCTTCTCATCCATATTTTGATTAATACACATTAATATTTTAACTTTCCTAAGTTTAGACTTAGGGACCCCATTAAAAATATTAATTATTTTAATAAAATACTATAAGGGTGGAATTTCACCAAACGATTTCTGGGTTCTTTAGAACTCATGTGCCTTAGCCTCTCCACCAATTTTCATGGCTAGAGCACATTCGATGCTACCCAAAACTAACACTCCATAGCGAGGAAAGTGCTCTAGCAACAATGTCCAACTGCATGCTGATCTATCTCTGAAGCACCTCCTTTTTACACTGTTGCTTCCAACAACACTATGCTACTGCTACTATTGTACTGCTGCCGCCCATGACACTGCCACTGCCACTGCTGCATTTGTCCTACAAATCCCTCTCAAATGTTGCATCTGCTGTGCTGCTAATACTGCCACTGCTAACAGTGCATTCGTACTGCAACTCAGTTGCTTAGAGAAGCAACTGAAAGACATCCAAAATTACTGAACTTAACTGTGTTCAGCATAATACCATGAATGTTGGAATCTGATTGGTATTGGTCTCTGATCCTCTGAAATGTCTACGCTGCTGCTAACTTTTGCACTGTACCATCTGCATTGTTGCCAACCTTGCCTTGCGCTGATTAGTCTTGGTCTCAGGATACTGCATCTGTCCTCCAAACAATCCACTACATCATCTGACACTAAGTCCATCTCGCTACTGCTAAATCTTAGGCTCCTGTTGCAAGGAATTGATCCAAGAGATGGACTCCTCAAGGATCCTGCCCACATGTAGTCATTCCGACTACAACTGAATATCGCCCCATTTCCCTCTTGGAGATGCGTGGGCACTCATGGCAGACTCATCTTCGACAATTTTTGATGGAGCAGCCTTAGGATCATGTTTCTCATCCTTATCCTTTTGCTTCAAAGGACATTGGGATGCAAAGTGGCCCAACTCACCACATCTAAAAGATTTCACATTCGAAATATCCTTCTTTTGCTTTTGCTGCTACTGCCGCTTCAATGCTAGAGCTGCATTCTCCTCCTCCCCTTGGTCTTCGTGCCACTCCCATTGCTGCCATTGAGGTTGACCTTTACCAGGTCCCTTCTTAATTCCTCTTGTTGAAGGGCTGCCCACATCTCCTCCCATGAAGGTAGTCTTTCCTTGCCCAATATTCTTTGGACGAAGACCTGCCATTTATTCGAGACTCCATTCAAGGTTGTCCTTACCATTGCGATAGATTGAGGAGTAGACCCCACTGCAGCAAGCTGGTCTTTGGTGTCCTGAAGACATTGAAGATAGGAGTTAACTCCTTCGCCCTTTTGCATCAACGACCACTGCAACTTTTGTTCTAGGTACATCTTCCGCTGTTCGGAAGAACCTTCATATAGTGAAGACAAAGCTTCCCACATCTCTCGGGCTGTATCTTTTCCCTCCAAGTGTGAGACCACATGATCTCAAACTCCATTGAGTATGAACCTCTTCACCTTCCCCTGCTCGACCTTGTACTTCTTCTTCTGATCATTGTCGTAATACCTCTCTCCGGAAGCAGATATTTGGAAAGTCTACTCCACGAAACTCTGTCCAATGCCTCTCTAAGGCTCTGTGTTAGCCCTCCTGGCCTCTGCGTCAGCCTACAAATGCTCTGAGATGGCTCTCTGGCCCTTTACATCACTCACGCAACCCTCTTGCCCTCTGCGCAGTCACTCTGGTCCTCTGCGTGGCTCCTGCTGGCTCTGCATCTGCCTCTTTGCCTCTGCGTTGGTCTTCTGGCACTATCTCTGCCTCTTTGCTATGCACTCACCGCCCCTCGTTGTAGCTCTGATCATTGGTTTGATTTCTCTTATCAAGCCCTGCTCTTGAAAATCGAACTAATTGATCAACTTGGTGTATCTCCAACTGACCTTCAAGTGTCCTCTTATACTTTTTCTATTAAGTCTTCAACGACCGAGATTAAATCTCTAATCAATGATGAAGATTAGATTTGGCTTGATCCATGTCATTTAGAACCTTCTAACCTAGTTTTATATTAATACCCATTCAAATTTTTATTTTCCTATGTTTAGACTTAGGTACCCATTAAAAATATTAGTTATTTTAATATCTCCCTCACCTGTTTGAATTTCCCCAATCCATTTATGGGTCTTGGAGATCTCATGTGCTTTAGCCTCTTCACCAATTTTCATGGCTAGAGCACATCTGATGTTACCCCAAATCAACACTCCCTCTTAGCGAGGAATGTCTGAGCATCGCCCTGATTATCCGACACCGTTACTTATGCTGACGTGTCGCCTTGCTGCCCAACATCCTCTGCACTGCTGCATCCTGTACTGATGCCCATGGATCTACCACTGCCATTATTGCCCATGGCTCTGCCACTGCCACTACTACATCTGTACGACAACTCCCTCTGCATCAGTGTTGCTGCTGGTCCTTCCTCCCAATACTGCATCTGCAGTGCAACCCTCTCTCCTCATGCTACATCGTGTTGCCCATAGCACCACCGTTGGTACTGCTACACTACAACTCAGTTAGTGAGACGATGGTAATTGATCTACCCAACTACTGACATCCTTTTCAGGCTAGAAACCGTTTTCATGCTGAAGCTCTCTCTGCTGTTATCTTGTGCTTCCTCTGCTGCCTCTCCGTTGCTGCGACAACTCTGTGCCTCTCGCATTGTTGCAACCACCTTTGTGCCTTCCTACACTGTTGCAACCTCCTTTGTGCCTCTTGCACTGTTGCAACCACCTCTGTGCCTTCCTACATTGTTGTAACCTCCTCTGTGCCTCTTGCACTGCTGCAACCCTCTCTGTGCTGCTACAGATCCCTGCACTCTAGCACTCTCTGCCGCTTCATCTGCATCTGCTTCTACCGACATCTGCAATCCTGCTACTATTACTTGGGACTCCCGTAGCCGGATATGATCCAAGAGTTTGGGTACCTCAAGTATCCTGCCCCACATCTCTTGTAGTCTTCTTGATTACAGCTCAATGTCACCCCACCTCTTCTCTAGAGGTACATGAGCACTCATGGCACAATTGCCATCATCCTCTACCTCCTTCTCCGCCTTAGTTGGCATTGCCTTGGAGTCAGAAGGCTCTCCCTTTTTCTTCTTCCTAGAACACTAGGTTGCATAATGACCCAGCTCCCCATAGTTGAAGCACTTAATCTTAGAGATGTTCGTCTTCTTCCTCTTCCCTCGCTGCCCCGCAGATGCCAGAGCCCCATCCTCTTCCTCCTCTTTTTTGACCCAAGATCCTTTGCCACTACTTCCCGCCTTAGTCAGCTGTCTGATCTCTTCTTGGCAAAGAGCTGCCCATAATTCTTCCCATCCTGGAAGATTTGCTCTGCCCAAAATGCTTTGGACAAATGTCTCCCACTCCTCGGAGACTGCATTCAAGGCGGTCTTCACCATTAACTCCTGGTCCATCGTGGCCCTTATGGATTGGTCCCGAATCTCCTGCAACCTGCTGACGAAGTGATCTATCTGCTCCCCTTTTGCATCTGATACAACCGCAGCGGATTCTGCAGTAGCATCTTCCTCTGCACGGAAGTGCCTTGATACAATGTTGTCAAGGTATCTCACATTTCCTTTGCCGTATTCTTCTTGGCAATATGCTGAACTACATGATCCTTGACCCCATCAAGTATTATGCACTTTGCCTTGGCCATTGCATCCTCGTATCTTTCGTTATCAGCTGGGTCGACTGGGATAGCCATGGTTCTCAAGGCAAAGGCCTTGATGCGATGTCTATCCAGAACAGATAGGATCATGGCCTTCTAGATGACAAAGTTGGATGCCCCGTCCAGCCTGTCCTAATCCCTCAGTTTGTTCATTGCTATCTCTGCTCTTCTTTTCGACTCCTCTGAGTCTCTACATCCCTCTTGGAAGTTCTCTCTTCGACTCCCTTCGAGTCTCTACTTCCCTTATTTTAGTTCTCTTCTAGACTCCCTCTGAGTCTCGATTTCCTTCTTGGAAATCCTTCTGCCAACATTCGAATCGCACCTCTCCGATCGCCTTTGCTCCTGCAACTCTGATTTAGATTTCTTGGCTAGAAACCCACCTAGGTAGTGACTCCCTCTACCTTGGTTCTATCCAGTTAGTTACTGTCCAGTTCCAACAGCAACAACACCCCACCAGCTTCACACTCCACAATTTGCCCATAGCCTCCTGACCCCAACAACTGAAGAAACTGAGCCACTTAGCTCTGCGCAATCCTGGCAAGGCTGATTTGCTCCTTTGGCCAACTGCGTCACTCCTACCTGGCTGAGTAGGATGACGTGGCTGCTCGTGAGCCTCTTTTGCCTTCCTCTGCCTCTGCGCTGGCCTCTCTCTGGCTCTAAATGATGACGCAAACCCTCTGCGTCACTCCTTCTCTGCTGCTTTCTACTTAGGAACAACTTTTGTCTCTCGGGATAGCTGTTTCTGCTGTAAATTTTCTGATTCAGTTGGTGCCTTCAGCTCTCCTGTGATCTGCAATGCTCTGATACCATGTTGAAATTTCTAAGTCTAACACGTTAGAAATTTTCCTGCATTATCTGGTTTATTTCACCTACTTGTTTAATTACTAAACAAGTTATTTAACCATATAAATATTGAAATAAACACAATGCAGTCTCAACCATCTATAAATCATCAACTAAAAGAAATAGACAAACACAGAAGGGACACCGTTATTTTTGGACAATCGTCCCTGGAAAAACCCAACTTGGGAAAACCAGTGCAGCAGTTCTGAGGGTTTTATTATTAAGCAACTTTTCTTGAGTACAACTGGGTGCCAAACTGGCTCACCCTACAAAGAAATCTATCTAGCAGTGATACCTCTCTTCGGAAGAAGATATTCAGAAAGTTTGCTCCACGAAACTCTCTCCAATGCCTCTCTGAGGCTCTGTGTGAGCCCTCCAGGGCTTTGCGTCAGCCTAGAACCCTCTACATCAACCTACAGATGCTCTGCGCTAGCTCTTTGGCCCTCTGCATCATTCACGCAGGCCCTTTGGTCCTCTGCGCAGTCACTCTAGCCCTCTGTGTGGCCCCTGCTGGCTCTCCGTCTACCTCTCTGCCTCTGCGCTAGTCTTCCGACACTATCTCTGCCTCTCTGCTATGCACTCACTGCCCTTTGCTGCAACTCTGATCACCTGTTCGATTTCTTTCAGCAAACCCCGCTCCAGAAAATCGAACTGACTGATCAACTTTGTGTATCTCCAACTGACCCTCAAGCCTCCTCTTATACTTTTGTCTGTTGAATCTTCAACGACCGAGATTAAATCTCTAATCAACGGTGAAGATTAGATTTGGCTTGATCCATGTCATTTAGAACCTACCCCAAATCAACACCTTTCACATATCATGTGTAGTGTTCTTCACGGTAAGATGAGCAATCAAGTGATCCTTTACTCCATCTAGGATGATCAGCTTGGCCTTTGCATCCAACTCTTGAAACTCAGCCAAGTCTTTAGGATGTGTTGGTTTAGAAACCTTCTTGTCAGCAAACTCCCATATCTTGTTCACCAACAACACCAGCTTGATGCTTTCTTTGTAAGGACTATAGTTGGACAGCCCATCCAACCTGTCCTCATACTTCAGACTAGCAATCAACTTTTCCATGCTGTTAGTCCTTCAACAACAAATCAACCAGCTCCCTCTTAGGCTGCTTCCTATGCAAACTCTGATTCAGCTGTCCCTTCAGAGTAGCTCTGGTACCATGGAGAATTTTCCTTACACCCTAGATCTGGTCTATGGCTAACCAAGAACACAAACACACTAGAAGTGCTCAACAACAAACAACTCTGCATCGAAGAATTGTAACGGTAGTGAAACAATAAAGTACACAGATTTATATATGGCCTAAAACAGTTCTTATAGTCCATCGACAAGAAATTCATAGGGTTCCTATACCAGGGATCATGGCCCTTTATGAATCCTGATACAAGACTAGTATACAATAATATACACCTAGGGTTTGTGGTCAGCTCCTTTTGACCTTCCATATACCCAAAACACTGACAAAGACAATTTTACTTGCTGATGTAGCCCTTCACAATCAGTCCTTTCAGTTCTCCTTTGTCACTTGTTACCTGGCTGTCCTTTGCCTTCTTTACACAGAGATTTGGCTCCTTTCAGATCTGTCATATAGCTGCTCACAATTGACAAATCCTTCAGTCCATTGCATTAACCAGCATCACCCTTGCTGTTTAGGACATCTTCTCCAAAACAAACTTCTTTTATTAGTTGTGTCAGCCCTACACAGCTCAACAACCTTCCTTCTGTCAATTCAAAAAACACAGCCAGTCAAACTTCGCTATAGCAGCCTTCTGGCCCTCGGCCTGCTCAGAAATAGTCTCCGTCAGGTCTGTATTAGTCCTGGAGCTCATCGGCCTGCCTGGGCACTAGTCTTGAGGCCTTTGGCCTTCTTCTAGGGCTGTGGCCAGGCTCCTTGCACTAGACATACTGCGGCCAGATCTAACTATAATCGAACTCGGCCCTCTTCTTAGTGACAGAACCAATGTTCCATCAAGACTCCGGGATGGGGAGACGCGGGTGCGGGGAGACGCAGAAGGGGCACGTGTGCGAGTACCCTCAATTTGAGGGAAATTTAGGGGGGATGTTGGGGTATATAATTTTTCTTTTTCTTTTTAATATATATCAAATTCATATTCAATAATGAAAGCATAAATACAATGATAAATCATAATTGAATTAAATAATGAAATACATTGATCCATACTCATCATCCTTACTAATACATACATGATTCATCCATTGACCACGAGATTCAATAATGAAATGCTCTGATCTATATTCATTATTCATTATTCACCATTCTAAAATCTACATTGATTAAAAAATAAATTCATCATTCAACATTCTACATTCTAAATTGATTTAAAATTAAAATTTATCATTCATCATTCTAGAATCTAATTAGTACTAAGCAAAATAGACTATAAGAGATACTGAAATCTGAAGACTGAACAATAAATTGATATAACTAAATCTCAAAAATAGTGGAGCGATGAGTCTAAAAGTGACTCTAAAGTACACAAAGGGCTTGGTGCTCTTGATTAAATACTAATTCCATACCCTTGTACATGACAAAATGCAATGGAAACATTGCAATCCATCGAATCCTGAATTCTTGAAAAACTGTTAAGTCTGCTGGATTTTGAGTGAGATCTAAAATTCTACTTTCTCCATATGAAATCCAATGAGGTCGGAACCACTCTCAAACGTCTTGAGTCATTTCATGGTAATGTTAAGAATTTAAGTAAAATGATGAAAATGAAAGATAAAGGGGAATGTCACTTTTACTCTTAAGAATTCAACATTACCATGAATTGCATAGCATTAGTAGGGCAATATGGTCAAATACTAGGTTTCCCCTGTCATAAATCATTGTTTACAAGCAAATTTAGGGGGGGATGCATAGCCCATTTTGATGGGGGGATGCCCAGGTGTCCCCCTTTTGGGGAGTTGTGTCCCCCAAATTAGGGAAATGTCCCCTTCTGCGTCTCGCCGCGTCTCCCGTCTCCCCAAAAGGGAGACGTGGGGAAACGTTTCCCTAGACGTTCCCCTGTCCCGGGTGTGTGGGGTGCGCACACCCGCCCTTGGGGGACACATCCCCATGGAACACTAGGCATAACACATTCTCTGGGAGACAGAACTCGGCATCCACAGATTAGATTGCAAACTCAGATCAGCTTCCAAACTCGCTTCTTGAACAGTTATGCTCTTGCTCGGCTATCTCTTTAGGCTGTGGCTTCTTTAGGGCACTTTCTTACTCACAAGATCACACTTGTTCTTCCATGAAATGATCTCTCATGGTCTCTAATTTATATAGTTCTCTAATGTTGCCTTAGGAGCCCTTTAGCTCCATTAAAGGTGCCCACCACAACAATTAGAATAAACTAGTAATATCTTTGGGTCTCAAACCCTTGACTTTGGGCCTAAAACGCACTGTCTTGGGTACTTAGCCCACAAGGTGGGTCAAATCCCCACAAATCAAGTACCCAGGACTTGTGGGAGTACCTCCCAAGTTACACTTTTCAACAAGGTAATGGCTGTAGCTATTCTTTTGGCCACTTTCCCACTGAGTATTACTCTTGTCATAATATTCATAGTCTGAGTGGCAAAATAGCCTCTTTACCTCTGTGCTGCCTCCCTCCCACCCGTGCTTGCCATTAATCATCAGTACCAGGAAACCTTGACATCATCTTCATCTTTCTCTATTGATCAGCACCCAGATTTCCATATTTTCGGTGTTGGACTCCTCCATTGTATCCCTACACTAATGCCACTGTTATATCTTATTGTTGGACTTAGCAGTTTTCTTATCTAGACATTTATTTGTGATGAACTCTTTTTGTTTTATTTCTTTTGCTTTCAGCATTGTCTAGTAGTTCCTTTAGTACTCCCACATTGTTATCATGCTGGAGGTAGCTTTTAGTCCCATTCACCTACTTTTGTGGTCATTTGTTGTATATTAATAATTTTTTTTTTTTTTTAATTTATTTTATCTTGTTCTTGTTTAAAATATCTTCCAACTTATCCCATGTCATGATTGGAAACCAGCCTAATTTCTTTCCCAGGACTTAATACATCTCCTATCCATTTTAGTATCTGCCACTTTTGTTTTCTGTTGATGCGGATAGTGTTTAGCTGTCCCTCAGATTGCTGAATCCATATGCAGTGGTTGAGTATCCATTCCATGAAATGCTCCAAAAATCAGGCAATTCTGCATGCATGTATGCAACTCATCCTTTAGGGGCCATTTCTGTTAATATTTCTTGCTGTCTTTTATTTGATAATAATTTTAAAATCAGGACAGTGCTTGAAAGAGTTTTTTATACATGTTCCAAAATAATTTGGTTCCCAAGGCTTTTCGAGGATCGGTAAGTTTGAAAGTATTGCAGAAAGCACATGTGTTGGTGTAGATCCTAATGAAAACTTTTTATTTTGGCATCTCCTCTTTTTATTCTTATTTTTTCATGAATTGCACCATGTTTGTTTTATATGGCACAGCTCTGCATAGAAACCCTATGTTTTAGAAAAGGACAATTACGTGTATTCTACACTGCAATGTGAATGGCAAGGTTTTAAAATTTCTAAAATTGCTCATGATGGTGGCCTTACATTGAAAAAAATATTTCTAATGAGCTATTGAGCATACCACTTTTGGCTGTTGGTAACTTAGCTTGTCATACATTTCAATGTTGGTTTCATATTAAAAACTTGTATTTCTGTTAAATGCTGTTTAAATTTTAAGTATGCTATAATATTATCTAATACAGAGTTTGCTTTGCAGCTTGGAGCAAGGCAGGAAGTAGGAGCAGACTCGTCAAAGCTTGCAGCTGTTGATGTTCGCATTGTGAGTTCAATTTTGTGATTTTTGATTGATCAATGTTTCAGTCACGAATAACTAGTGTTCAAAATCTGGAATTTCCTGCTTTATGCCTGCCTTTCAACATTGGATCTTAATAGAGTACCGAGGCTGGGTTATTGGGATATTGCATTTGAAGCTAATGCAATTTGGTGTAATATATTAGTGCACACGCACGCGCTCGCACACACACTCTCTCTCTCTCTCTCTCCCTCTCTATCTCTCATATATATATATATATATATATATATATATATAGTAGCTCTTGACTTGAGATCTTTGAGTGCTTTTTCTGCATTAGTTTTATGTTACATGCTCTATACACTACCCAAATCTATGAGTTTACCTACTTCCAATTTGTGCCTATTGGTTTGTAGTATTAATCAGAGGCAGTGTTGTTGCTTTCACTTATCATTAAGTTGAAAACATACGATGTATTAATACAAAGGGTTTACTTTTAGCTCTTTGCTACGCTCCATTCCCAATAAATAGAGTTACAGTTAAGATAGATGATGTATTAATACAAGGGTTTACTTTTAGCTTTTTCCGAGGCTCCATTCCAAGCTGTTTGAGTTACAGTTAAGATAGGTGATGTAAGATAGATTCTATACAGCGTGGTAGTTTGGTGGTACAATGAGGCAACAATGCAGGGTAGTGTGATGGTCTGTACAGCATGGCGGCGATGATGAACAGGGTAGCAGCGGCAGCATGTGGCATGCAGTGGGAGTCCCAATGGCAGTGGCGGCTGTGGCGTACTCACCTTTTTTATTAATGTTTTTTATATAACTTTTTCTATTTTTTCCTCTCAGCAGGATTTAATATATATTGTGTGTGTGTGTGTGTGTGTAATAACAACAACAACAACAACAACATTAATATTTTTGACTTTTCTATATATATATATATTTTGTAATTTTTTTTCTTTTTTTAATGGCCAAAGGCCTAATTGTTATTTTTATTTTTTTGCTTCGTTACGGATGTCGACATTGAAGAAGCTGTAAATTTTTTTGCGAGTGTCTGGTGATCCATCATAGGATAAGTAATATTTATATATAAGAATGTTGAATGTACAAGAGGTATGATATATTTGGTTACAAAGGAGG
This sequence comes from Pinus taeda, assembly GCA_000404065.3. Classification (NCBI taxonomy): domain Eukaryota; kingdom Viridiplantae; phylum Streptophyta; class Pinopsida; order Pinales; family Pinaceae; genus Pinus; species Pinus taeda. Next base: position 150,488 of record APFE030294969.1, on the reverse strand, counting down.
GCCCTGCTTATATACTATTGATTTTTTTGTGTAGCTTTGGGAGGTATTTTTGCATGCCAAGAGGCCTCCTAAGTCGGCCTAGGAAAATTATGGAAATTAAAATTGATGGTTTAACTTTTGGGGTTCATGTAGGCTCCAAACTGTTAAGTTGGCCCCATCTTGAAAGGGTGTGACCCTTGATCAAAACCCACTCATTTGACAAGTATAAATACACAGGAAATGTCCTCATTTTGAGCACTCATCACCAAACAAGATATCTTTTGAAGTAGCTGCAGAAAGGAGCAGAAAGGAGGATGAATTGACCAAGTTTGATCGAATTTGATTTGACCAAGTTTGACTGTTGACCCTAGTATGGATCTGACCGCAGGTCCGAGCTGATTGCATATCGAAATTTTGATTGTTGACCATCATTGAATTTTGGTAATTTTGCTGGTTTCACCAGCATTGGTTGGCTGGTATTTGACCAAGTTTGACTAGTATCTTGGACTTGGATTTTGGCACAAATTTCTAGACAATTTTTTGTAATTGTGATTCTTGCTGAAGAATAATGTCTCGTAAGAAGAAAAGTTGCTGTTTTTTTCCCAACTTTGGGTTTTCCCAGGGTAAATTTGCTGTCTCTATTGTGCATGGTGTTGATTTGTGTAGCTTGGGAGGTAATCCAAGCCATAGGGTTTGGAGGGAAAAGTGCTACAAGGGTCACTTGTGGGCTTGGAACCCAAGGATGGGGTTTTGCACCCAATCGTGTTTGGGGAAATTTCGGAAGCACATTTCTACATGTGATGGCATGAGACGATAAAGGGTGGAAAGGAGAATCCAATGCGTTGAGAATCGTCAAATTTTGAGTTGTAGAAGTGGAGAAATGAATTTTTGAAGTTGATTATTGGTATTCAAGTCATGTAAGCTTAAAGTAAAATTGTCCAATAGATGTGTCTCTTCATGAATTCGTGGAGCCCCTTTATTGGTGCATAAATAAAGGGTGAATTGGAGTCATTTAGTAATCCTTTGTGCAACACACATCCTCAAGCAAAGAACTTGGTCAAGGAGAGAAGAGCACTCTGAAATTATCGCAGCAAAGGAGGAAGGGACATCGTGGAGTTTTGGGCTGTTTCTAGGGTTCGTTTGAGGGCCAAATTTGCTGGAAGGGAGGCCGAGGTAGCTCCCTAGAGGGCCGAGGCAGAGGTGAGTGTTTTGAGTCTGTTTGGGCACTGTTTTGTGGACAAAATTCTATCATCTTGCTGGTCATAAGTTACAAGATTACTATGCTAGGCCGCAGGCCATAGCACCACAATTAAGGAGATATTAAAATAATTAATATTTTTAATGGAGTTCCTAAGTCTATGGCACCCTCTAATTCCAAGTGACCCTCATGCCTCCTCTTATACTTTTCTCGTTGACAAATCAACGGCCGAGATTAAGTCCTTAATTAATGGTTAAGATTAGATTTGGCTTGATCCATGTCTTTTGGACCATTCTAACACAGTTTCATATTAATACACATTAATATTTTATTTTCCCCAAGTTTAGACTTAGGGACTCCATTAAAAATATTAATTATTTTAATATCTCTTGAACTGTTTAGAATCTGCCCAATCCCTTTTTGGGTATTGGAGATCTCATGTGCCCCAACCTCTCCGCCAAATTTCGTGGCTAGAGCACATCCGATGCTACCCCAAATCAACAACTCCAATTGAAATTGACTAAAAATGTTTACTACAAAACATATATCTGGCCTAATATTTACCAGATACATTAGGGAGCCCACCAACTGACGATAGGAGGTAGGATCCACGAGAGTAGAGTCAGAGCCCCTCAACTTCTTGAGATTAGTGATCATAGGAGTAGTCATCAACTTGGAATCTATCATCTCGAATTTCTGCAACAACTTGATAATGTACTTATCATGCCCCAAGTATATCTCCCTAGGTTTCTGCCATACTTTTAGACCCAGGGAATAGTGCATCAATCCTAGATCCTTCATTTCAAATTCAACTGCCAACATCTTCTTGCATTCTTGAATTCTTCGTTCTATACCTGTAATGTATAGATCATCTACATATAGTAGAATAATGGATGGGTTCATTGTTCACGACCTTGATGTAGAGATTCAGATTAACATAACTCTTTACGAACCCAATTCTAAGTAGATATGCATCAATCCTTGCATACCATGCCCTAGGTGCTTGATTCAAACCATATAGGGCCATTTCAAGTCTGCAAACATGAGAGTCCTTGCTATTAACTTCAAAGCCTTTGGGTTGTTTGATATACACTTCCTCATCAATGGTCCCATTTAGAAATGCGGTCTTCAGATCTAGTTGATGAATATTCCGACCTATTGTAGTAGCCAAAGAAACCAAAGATCTAATGGTAGTGCATCTTGCTGTGGATGCAAAGGTTTCTTCATATTCAATGGCTTCCTTTTGGGAGAAATCCCTTGCAACGAATCTAGATTTATACTTCCATCGACAACATGTTTGATCTTATAGATCCATTTGGAGGTGAAAACCAATTTGTCATTAGGTCTAGGAACGATTTCCCAAAACCCCATTCTTCATAATGGATTGATATTCTTCCTGCGTCTCTTTCTTCCAAACTTCTTGATGAGCAACTTCCTTGAATGTAGATGGTTCGGCTTCAATCAAATTCGTCATTTGTTTAGCATAACCAGAGTATCTTTTTGGTCTCTTACTTTCCCTTAAGGTTCGTTTCACAACTTCATGTCTTTCATCATCTTCTAATGATGCTTTTAACCAATTTGGCCTTTTCGTAGTGGTTGGGATAACCATAGATTGAAGAGGCTCACTTGGTCCTTCTTCTTGATTTGTAATAGGGTTTTCATGATGATCTTCTTCTTCAAACATTGGAACTTCTTTATCATTGGAGTCAATAGGAATATCCTTTGATTTCTTGTAGGCTTGATTTTCATCGAATATGACATCCCTGCTTATTTCAATATGTCTCCCTTCCTTAATGTAGATTCTATATGCTTTTGAAGAGAGACAATATCCAACGAATATTTTCTTGATAATTGTAGAATCCAACTTCTTTCGCTTGTCTTTTGTAACATGGATATATGCTGGACTTTCAAAGATTCAGAGTTGATCCACACTTGGCTTCTTTCCCTTGAATACTTCTTTGGGTGTTGTATTATTAAGACTTCTATGAGGACTTCTATTTTGAATGTACACGACTGCCATTGCTGCTTCTCCCCTTAAGAATTTTGGTAGGTCTTGATCAAGGAGCATTGTTTGAATGCCTTCTTCAATTAACCTATTCTTCCTTTCGACCACTCCATTTTGTTTGGGATAATAGGGAACAATGAGCTCGCTCTTAATTTTTTCTTCCTTACAATATGCAATCAATTCCTTAGAAATGTATTCCGCACCATTGACGGATGTTAGGGTTTTTATCCTTCTTTCAGTTAGAGTTTCCACTTCAAACCTAAACTCTTTGAACTTTTCAAACACTTCACCTTTTGTTTTGAGAAGGTAGAGCCATGTCTTTCTAGAATGGTCATCAATGAATGTTACATAATAGAGATGACCTTCGAGTGATTTGTCAGACATGGGCCCACACACATCAGAATGAATGAGGTCTAGTATCTCTTTAGACCTAGTTTCATTATTGGAAATGGATTTCTTGTATGCTTTCCCAAAGAGCATCCCTTGCACACACCTTCATGATCTAACTTCATATTGGCAATGCCATGAACCAATTTACTAAGAGTAGGGATAATCTTATAATGTAGATGACCATATCTCCTATGCCATAGCTCAATGGGATTGATTTCCACGTGAACCAAAGCTTGAGGAGGTGGTGTGATAACTCTATAAAGGCTTCCTTCACGAACTCCAATAACTCTAACTTTATCGATGATAGAGTCTTTTCCCCAAACCAATACTTTTGGCCCTTTATCTTCTAAACAAAAAATAGAAAGCAAATTATTTTTCAAACTTTTAACATATAGAATGTTGTTGAGGTGCAACTTTGATCCATTTTCTAGCTTCAACGATGTTGATCCCAGGCCTCTAACAACATAGCTTTTGTTGTCACCCGATTCCACTGCATGAGATGATGGCTCCTTTGATAGCGTATGAATTTGTTTACTTTCTCTTGTCATGTGTTTTGATGCTCCACTATCAATGATCCATGCATTGTCATCAATAAGAGCACCTGTAAGAGTAGCCAAGAATCCTTGACTTTTGACCTTGTTGAATAAGTAGTGGATGACCTTCTTGATCCAGCTTCCAACAGTGTTGATACCCATTCTTATGTAGTTCTTCAATTCTTCCTGACCTTAGCTCTGATACCATGTCTAGAAATCAATTCAAGTAGATTAGTGTTTGATTCCTCTTTCTTGATAATTACTTGTGAGTTATGTTGGCTTCGTTTACTTCTTTATTATCTTATCTTTCATTAAGCAATTGCCATATTAAGTGTGTATGAAGATCACAAAACAAGAGACACAAGATGTGGGTAGTATGCCAGGGAAAAATCTCCCTCGAGGGGAAAACCCAGTCAAAATTCTCTTCCTTCAATAGTATTCTTTGGGACTCTTCAACCTAGACAAAGACCAGACCTTCCCTCCACACCAAGTCAACCTTCCAGCTCTTTAATCCCTTTTTCAGCAGCACTTTGACTATGTAGCAACTTTGACTATGTAGCAACTTCCGGCATCAGGCAACAACAAATGTTGAAATTTGATGACTAAAATGTTTCCTGCAATCCCAACCCGGTTTTAATTTCACCTTATCACTTCCATCAGTTAAATGCCCTTTCCCATAAACATACGTTAAACATATAGAATTCTGGAAATGAAATTTTTTAGATTAAAACGCATGGGACTGTCAACACACGCTGAAAATAAATATGGGCATAAACAAACCAGCAACACATAAAAACACATAGATTTTTGGTCAACTTAGACCCAGGCAAAACCCCTTCAATCTTCTTCGGGGAAAACCTGTTAGAGAGTTCTTCAAATTTATTTATCTTTCAAGTTCAGGAAAAATACATTTGCAGACAAAACATAACAACAAAATACAACTTATCTCTTCGGTCCAAAACTCCTTGAAAACGTTGCTCACTTTGCCTCGATTTCTATGCCCACTTGAAGATGAAAATATGTATTGTACGGAAACGATTGTACAATCTATACTGGGCGGATTCTGTATGGACTGTACATATTTCTGTACCATTGTATGAACCGTTTTTGCAATTTTTTTCAAAAACGTTCTCTCGAATGGCATGCAACTCACATCGTTAAATGTTGTTCGTACTGTACCTTCTGCTATCTTCTATGCCTCGATTTCCGTGACCAGCTTTTTCCATAAATCACTCCTTCAGCTTGCTACAACAAATTTCTCCTTCAGAACTTTTCTTTAGCTCTTAGCTTCCTTTCTCCAATTTGCTCATGAAGAATGAATGCAGTCTCTCTTTTCTTTTTCCCCTTTTGTTTCCCTAAATGACTTTTGGGGAACCCTAAGATCTAATGGCTTAGATTCATTTAGATCAAGGGATGAGAATAAATGTGCATTTAATTCTCACTTTCTATTTTTTAACTCATCCATTAAATGAAGTACCCACATTGTACTTTAGGTCCAAAGTCGCTTTTCACTTTATAATTTAACATTGACTTTACCACTTATAAAGTCACACTTAGGAAAATAATTATTTTGGACACTTTTCCCTAGGTAGAGACTAACACATGGGAAACCATTTGTCCAAGGTACATTAAAAATCAACAACAAAACTTGGAAGACTTCGATCTCCCAAACTAGGGCACGAAACAGAGAGAGAGAGGTTCGATAATTTCAATTTTCTTCTCCTCCTTAGACTTGACCCAACTCGCACTTCCTTTAGGCTTCTTCTTCCTACTTTGCACTTGTCCAGCTTCCTTAGAGATATCGAACTAGCTTGAGATGAGATGCTCCAAATGAATACGACTTCCTTCTATTTATAGGCTTCAAGTGAGGTCGAATTGATGTCCTTAGGCCGACTTGATTTCTTCTAGGCCGACTTCGTGTGGAGGTTACATAAATTATATTTGACTCAATACTAAACCTTTTTACATGATTCAAAAGCCCAAGAAGGGTCTCTTTAAATGTACAATGACTCTATAGACTCAATATTAATCATAGGAGTCCACAGTGGAGACTTTGACTAATATAATGATGACCCAAGCATGAAACCCATGCTTTAATAAGTCATTGATACAATAATAAGAATTCTTTTCTTTATTCTTTTGACAAGTACATTACATGAAGACCGCACCTAGTTACATTTTCCAACACATAATAGATGGGCAAGAGACCACATGGCTGGCTCAGGTGGCGAAGATAATGGCACATTGAGCTACCTAGTGGCTGCAAGGTGCTGCCGACTAAAGACCATCTAGGAGAAAAATTTCTCTTATGTTTACTACCCATAAGTAGTGGGTAACTATGCCCAGAATAGTACTTGTCTTGTGTGGGATTGAACGGTACCTTGTGGAGGAGGTCAAATGCTTTATATATAGTGTTCTTCCTATCCGAATGGGTGTGACTTGAGGGAGGGCCGACTTGACAAGTTTGGAGCCAAAAATTCAAAATTGAAATTTCAAATTTTTTTCTTTTAAATCCTCCTTGATGAACATGTCTTATATTAATGTTTTAAAGGTCTAAAAAGTGAAAATGACATGAAGAACGTGTCTTACAAATTCATTATACATTAGAAGGACTAAAATATAAATTATGAAGAACGACCATAGCTACAAAATTCAACGCTCCGTCTTAGCTAGGGAGGTATTCATAATGACTAGACAAATATTCTTTTGTTGACAAATTTCTCTAAGATAACAAATCATCGTCATTATTCAATCATCGTAATTGGGTCACAATTGTGACACATGGTAAACCGATAACATCAACCAATTACCATAATTGTTAAACATTTTGACAAATCGTAAATCAACAATATCAACTAATTACCATAATTTGGGTCAGTACATCAGATCTATGATATATCCTCACCATTGTCCGGACCAGTACTTTAGACACATGGTACATCATTTAACATCAACTAGTCACCATAGTTTGGGTCTATCTCACACATGGTATAAAGACTAGTCTTGTTCACCATCATTCGGGTCAGAATCTTTGACACATGGTGAATCACCAAAGGCCGCACTCTATCAAAGTAATTCAGGGTCTGATGCTAATTGAACTTGATGCTCCAGGACCATTCATTGTAATTCAGGTCATCATACTTGAAACAAGAAGAATGTTAGTCCTCTACTGGACCATTCTCCCTAATTCATGTCACTATACATGACACAGGGAGAATGTCAGTCCATAATGCTATTTGATCAACACACTCTCTCAATGGGAAAGGTATTCTCAACAAGTACAAGCTTGTCCCTGAAGTATACAAACTTTGCCTTGGACAAAGGCTTTGTAAGAATATCAACAATCTGCCCATCAATAGAGACATGTTGGAGCTTCCCTGCTCCCATATGCACCATGTCACAGGTGAAGTGGTACTCGATCTCAATGTGTTTCAACCCCTCATGGAAAAATGGATTTTGTATTAGCTTCACACAACTTTGAATATCACTGTATACCACGAGCTGCTCGAGCACATGATCAAACAATCCTGCGAGTAATTTCGAAAGCTACACAACTTAACAACTCGCTAAACTAGCTGCAATATATTTTGCTTTGGCAATGCCGAGTGCAACAAATGTCTACTTCCCACTCATCCACGAAATCATAACAAAGCCCAAACTGAAGCAATCTTTGGATGTACTCTTTCTGTCTTCAAAAATCCATGCCCAATCTGCATCTGTATATCCCTGCGTCTCTATATCATCATTTAAGACATATCTCAAACTATATTCAACTGTACCACACAAATATCTCAATACATGATTTGCTGCAATCTAATGATCATATCTTGGTTCCACCTGGATCTGGCTCAAGGTGTTCACCTCAAAGCAAATGTCTAGCTTGGTATTAACCAAATACATCACCAAGCCAATCAACTTCTGGTACATGGATGGATCTACCGAATCTGATTCAGAGTCTCTTGTGAAAATTTCACCACTGAAATCCTATTGCTGCAATTGGTATTATTTCTTCTAACTGTTAATTAAATTAGCAGTTTATTGTTACGGTAACAACGAAATAAACATAGTGCAATCTTCACAAAAAATACTGTGGAAAAGAATAGTGGTGGAAACTAAGAAATATTCCAGGACAAGAAGAACACTATATATAGAGCATTCGACCTCCTCCACAAGGCATCATTCGACCTCTCACAAGACATAATATTCTGGGCATCCAAGTGGAGATAAGAAGGATGAAGAAGGTCAAAAATGGTGAATTCATATCAAGAAGATTTCTCTCTCTCTCTATCTAATTCACATGTGTGACATTTTGGGCAGTGTTTGAGTAGCAGAGCTGAAATTCTTGCAGAATAATCTAGGAAGCAAGGCCGAGTTGTTGATTTGGGGTAGCATCAGATGTGCTCTAGCCACGAAATTGGTGGAGAGGCTGGGGCACATGAGATCTCCAATACCCAGAAAAGGTTTGGGCAGATTCTAAACAGATTAGGAGATATTAAAATAATTAATATTTTTAATGGAGTCCCTAAGTCT
>APFE030294969.1:104357-134361 GCA_000404065.3 Pinus taeda | reverse complement strand
AATAGATCAGTGGTTAGTTAACAAAACCACATCATTTATCTATTTAAATTATTAATTCTAAATGAATATATATATGTAAATATATAATCATATTTATCAATACCTTAATATTCTAGTAGTATATTATTTAATACAATTTTTATTATTAGATAAATACAAATTTTATATGATATAAATTCATATTATTCGATTCTAGGGTATTTTATCTTCTTCTTTTTTCTTTTTTTATTAATCAATTAATTAATAGAAAAATAAACCACTACAATCTCAGGAAGAAAATCCAATCATCATTAATTCCTGATTAAATATATATAATAATCTAGGTAATAAATAAAACAAAATAGAGGAAGGATTACAACTCAAATATAATCATCGAAAATAAAGGGAAAAAGAGGGGAAACATCATACCAATAGGACGATAAATAAAAGGGGAACAAATAAAAGCAGGAAAATAAAATAACACCAAGGGAACCAATCCTAAGGAAGGGAAACAAGAAAACTGAGGCCTTACCCAGAAGGGACCGCGGAGGCTAGGAAGACAAGGCTGGGACCCAGCAACTGGTGATCTTCCATCCATCATCCCGATTAAGATTATGAGGTCTTTTTTCAATTTCCAGGGCCTCTCTAAACTTGCGATGGTGAAACTGAGCGACTTTGGCAATGACTTGAGCCTCTTCGATACACACATGATGCATCGTCTTCTCAGCATGTTCAGCCAGGGCTGAGGATTTGGTCCTACCATGCTTCAAGTCAGCTGAATGCTCGCTAATCCTCTGATTGATCGAGCGACCTGTCTCACCAATATAAGGAATCCCACAAGAGCACGGAATTACATAGACGCCCTTCATGTCTTTGGGGTCAATCGGATCTTTCACCGACCTTAGGGAGCTACGGATAGTGTTGTATAGTAGTTGTCGGGGAGCGGAGTGGGAGCTGAGCACTGGACGGATCATGACATTGCAGGTGGATGCGAAACGGTGGGTGTTAGAACTGCCGGGGAAGGGGTCGGCCAGAACAACCAACGTTAACTGTGCTGCGAACATCGTGGGTTGCAGCGTCAAAATAGTGGACAAAAATTTGTTTGGAGGTGCTGACTTTGCAGTGGGAGCCGAGTACTGGACGGATCATGACATTGCATGTGGATGCGAAACGGTGGGTGTTAGAACTGCAGGGGAAAGGGTCTGCCAAAACGACCAACGTTAACTGTGCTGTGAACCTGGCGGGTTGCAGCGTCAAAGTAATGGACAAAAATTTGTTTGGAGGTGCTGACTTTGTAGTGGGAGTTGAGGGCGTATAGGTCGAGGGCAAACCAACGACGGGAAGGAGAGACTGCAGGGGAAAGCGATGGAAGAAGGGGCAACAGAACGAGGGGAGACTCTTGGAATGTCATTCTTGTAGCAAATTTTGAATATCGAACAGTAGGAATAATACCGTGGAGATGTAGCACACTCGACTGCAGGGTAAGGATGCTAGCGTGCTGGACAGGTAAAACGGTCCTGAATGACGGTTGGTAGCGTGGCGATTGGACTTGTTTTGTGGGGGTGGATAGCAGAGAACATTGGTAGTGTTGCGCGAGAGAGGGAGAAATAACTTATTCAACCTCTGATCCTGACTCTGCCATAGAGGTATCACCATCCCTAACCTTCGTAGAGTATGGTTTACCAAATGATGTTGGTTTCCCTTCATCTACTGTTACAATCACAATTTGTTTCTCAAGTATCGCCTCCCCTTTAAGCACCAACTTCATTATAGCTAGATGCTTGCAGGGTCCTTTATCAGACCGAAGACAACCTCCTCATCAGCATAGGTACATGTGCCACCCAAAAATTCAAGTAGTTCACTTGCATCATTGACCTCCAAAATCTTGCTCTGGTATTTATGCCCTAGTACATGTATCTTATCACTTGTGTGTGGATCAAAGAACTTCTTTACAGTACCCCAAATTATCTTGAAACCTGGACCACCATTGATGATGAACATGCGATGCAAGGTCTCAAGGTAGTTGTCCCCATTAATTTTTTGTATATGGACAACCAGATCACGTGTAGCCTTGGTAAAATTCCTTTATGCCCAAACCGTGCACATCCAATATCGTAGTAGTTGAACCTATGTACGTTTTGGCTGCTATAGAACTAGCGTAACTTTTTTTATTTAGAGCATTCCCAAATCCCTTTTCCAATCTCAAAATGCCATCTTCCTTCCAGAGCATATTCTTTCCATCTTCAAAAATTGTAGAGGAAATTGAGTCAATGCACTGTGGAGATTTGCCAACATCAATATAAATTGGATGTGTTTTGATGTTTGGACTTGGGTCTACATGGAACTTTTGGAAATTTTCTCTATGGGGAGATACATCTGCTTGATGAATATCATCTTTAGTTGCAATTGAAACCTTTCCACCAGCTGGATCCAACAACAAAATTGTTCTTTTCTGGCTTACATTTTCAGCTTTCTCAAGTTCCTTTCTCTGCACCTCCTTCTTCTCCTCAGGTGATAACCAAGAGTTCCCATCGATATCTAAGTAATCACTTTGATCGTCAATAATAGTTGTCTGTGACTTTTCATTGCGGTTGTAAGCTAGAAGTTTATTCTTCAAAACATTCGCTTTCTCTTTTGATTCTGATATTTGTTCATCTTCTTTTGGATCATCATCTTGCTCTATATCATTCTCATATTCATCATTATCTCTTACACCTTCATTTTCATTATCATCATTATGATCAAAATCTTCTTCTCCTGCTTCACCTTGTTTCGTTTCTTCACCATCGCTATTGTCTTCCTCTACATAACTTTTCTTTAGACATGCTGTAACTTCTGCACATGATTTTTCTAATCGCTGAAATGCTTCTTGAATTTTACTAAATTACTCAATGAATTCAGGGTGAAAACTTGATGACATATTGTGCGGCAAACAACGTTCAAGGACTCGCATGGTTATATTGTGCGGCATGGCTCTGATACCACTGAAGCAACAAAACTTGTAGCTTGTTGTTTTTAATGTAAAAATACAGAAGAGGTATTTTGTAATAATAATTTATTATATATAAAAATGTACAAGTGATGTTGAATGTTACAATGAGGCCCTGCTTATATACCTAAGCAGGTGTCCTTTCATTATTGGGCATGTCCTTTAGACATGCCTATTCACTTAACTAGTGACTATTTAAGATAATCATTATTTTTGATTATTGATGATTTACATTTATTTATATTTATTTCATGTTATATAATTTATATTCGTAAGAAAAAACCCATAACTTCTCTTTCTCATAGAATTTTCAAGGAAGACTTCTAGACCTTGACCAAGAGAACTCACGAAGTGAGGGCCAACCACCCAATCAATACTTCCTTCTGCAACTCAGATTGCTTCTCTTTCCGGGGTCAAAAATCTAAACAAAAGACAATATCTGTTTCCACACGTGTGATCTTGTTAGCACAAAGAAAAGATGCCAAAGATAAACCAAAATGTTCTCCTTTATTTCCTTGCTGCCCTTCTCTTTCTCCTCTCTTTGTTCTCGCTTCAGGCTTAAAGAGATGCGAACTTCATAAGTGCCTTTGGAGGTCGAATGGATTTTCTATATATAGCCTTTAAGTGTGGTGCAATTTCCTTCTTGTGGGGACAACTTGGTGGGCTAGTTGACCCATCACTTGGTGGTTTCATGTTCTTTTTACATTTAAAAATAATTTCTTTAACATTGGTCTAAGAGCCCTCTAAGGGACTTTACATCATGACCTTGACATTGTCAAAAGCCTAGTGCACACAATCGGTGCCAAAAACTAATAAAATAATTAATTGGCAAGAAACCCATTCTTCAATAAATAATTTTCCTTTAACAAAATATAATTTTCTTTTCTTTTTCTTTGACAAGTACATCAAGTCATGGTAGATAAACAATTATGAAGACCGGAGCTAGTTACCATTTTTCAACACTCCTTAACAATTGTTTTAAAAATCGGCTGGTTTGAACCGGTAACTGGTGAAACTGGCTAGTTCACTGCCTGACCGGGTAAATATGGCAGAAAATCTGGGTTCGACCCCTCCCTTTGCCTAAAAAATAGTAAAACCGGTGCTAACCAGTCGGTTTAGGGTGAAACTGACCGATTTATGGTCAAACTGACCGATTTTGTCGTAAATCAGTCGGTTCACTGCCAAGGTCGCGAAGAACCCACACAACGTAGTTTACGAAAGCTTCTAGGGTGTTTTGGAGGGAAAATAGGGGTTGTTTCCCTCCAAAAATACTCTCTCCAAGCCTTTAAAAGGAGTTTGTCCCTATCATTTGTCTCACACATCTCATTTGGAGTTTTTGTGAGTTTGTGAGTGGGAGCTTGGAGAGTGTTGAGTTTTTGTTGGAGTAGTCATCTTGGAGGCTTGGAGTTGGAGTTAGAGCTATTTTGGAGATAGTTTGGAGGTGTTAGTGGAGTTGGCATTTTCAAGAGGAGACTAAGGAAGCTAGTTTGCATTTCCAGGTAAGGATTTCCACTGGAAAATTTCCTGATTTCACTGCTGTCCATGTATTAAATATTTTTGTGTTCTATCATCTATGCTATCAAATTTTGTAGACTGCATGTGTATTTTTTTCCCTAAATTTAGCTTTGGTTTTCCATGTTTCGTAGCTGCGATTTTTTTTTAAATGGAAGATTTCTTTGCAAATTCTAATTATCTCAAGCCAACATGGCTCCAAAAGCCAAGGACAATGCATGGACTCATTATGATTTGATTGATGGAAAAATGATATGCAAATTTTGCCATAAACCTATTGGAGGTGGGGGTATTCTCAAATTGAAACGACACTTGGCTGGGATAAGAGGCCAAGTAAAGCCATGTGAAGCACCAAATGAAGTGTTAGATCCTATTAGGGCAGAATACCTTTCCAAGTTTGAAAAGTTTTAGGAGGATAAGGCTAGGGAGAAGGCCATCCAAGATGACATTGCAAGGAAGAGGGAATTATTAGAAGCCAAGAAATAGAGTGGGTATGATGATTATGAGATTCAGGGCTCCTCTTCTATCCCTTCCACCAATGACCCCTTTCACTATGTTCCTCCTTTTGGCCAACAATCAAAGGAACAAAGAGAACAAACATCTAGATTTATTTCTCATACTCTGCCAACATTGCCTCTTCTAATACCACTTCCTTCTAGCCAAGTTGTCAACCAACCTTGGATCAACATTGGAAAAAACAATGCAAAGAAACTTCTTATCAATACATTGCTAGATGGTGGTATGATGCGGGTATCCCATTTAATGCTGCTCGCTCACCTTATTACCAAGCTATGTGGGACTCTGTTATAGCTGTAGGAAAGGGCTTCAAAGGCCCTAGTAAGCATGGCTTGAGGGGATCTCTTTTGCGAAAAGAGATTCTTCCATTGATGATTATTTGGCTGAGTATAGAGATTCATGGCTCAAAACAGATTGTTCCATCATGTTAAATGGATGGACCGATGGAAAGAACTACACTATCATTAATTTCTTTATTTCTTGCCCTCAAGGAACCATGTTTTTGAGATCAGTTGATGCATCTGATAAGGTGAAGGATGCAACCATTCTATTTGAGCTTTTGGAGGACATTATTCAGGAAGTGGGGGAGTAGAATGTTGTGTAGGTCATCACTGATAATGCCTCAAACTATGTTATTGTTGGAAAGATGCTCGAGTCTAAATATAGGACCATATTTTGGACTCCATGTGCTGCACATTGCATAAACCTCATGCTTGAGGACATAGGCAAAGTGGAGTGGGTAAAAAACACTGTAGAGCATGCCAAGTACATTACAAAATACATTTACAACCACTTATGGGTATTGAGCCTAATGAGGAAAAACACTGGGGGCAAAGAGCTTGTTAGGCTTGAAATTACGAGATTTGCAACTCACTTCCTCATGTTGCAATGTCTCAATGCTCAACATAAAAACCTGCAGAAAATGTTTTCTTTTGATGATTGGACTGAATCTCGGTGGGCTCGTAGACAAGATGGCAAAGAAACCAAAAAGAAAGTGTTTGACAATTATTGTTGGAAAAGGTCTGCAGAGCTTGTGAAAATTACCGAGACCCTTGTTAGGGTGCTGAGGATGGTGGATGGGGAAAAATTGGCCATGGGCTACATTTATGAGGCTATGGATGAAACAAAGGAGCAGATACAGGCAACTTACAAGGACAGGTTAGCTAAATATTGCCATATATGGGAGATCATTGATAATAGATGGAACAATCAACTCCATCACCCCATATATGAAATTGGGTATTTTTTGAGCCCAAAGTATCATTATAAAGATTGGCTAGGAGATCTACAGGATGGGGAGGTTAGAGGTGGGTTGATTGATTTCTTGGAGCGCATGGTCCCTAGCCATGCAGACCAGTTGGAAATACATAGACAACTTAATCTTTTCAATATGGCAGCTGGTACCTTTGGCAAAAACTTGGCAAAGATGGCAAGACATGTGGATCAACCAGGTAAGCAATTCCAATTTCCAATTTGTTTTTCTTTTCAAGTTAAATTGTTTACAAATTTACAATTCAAATTATCTATAAATACTTGTAATTTGTAAATAGGTAATGAAATGAACTAAGTTACTAATTAATGTCTTTTTCTTTGCAACACATTAGTGGGAATCATTTGGCGGCAAATGTCCTCAATTGCAAAAGTTTGCAATTAGGTAAGATAAGATAAGATACTTTTATTAATGTCCAACAAATGACCATAATAGGTCAACGAGATTGTCGGTTACAATGATTACATCATGCCAAGCCGGTGGACCAAACCGTCCCCTTTAACATTTCTTTTAAAAAGAAGAAAATACATATATAATCTAAGTAAATGTAAATGTAGAAGCTAGAAGCTCTCGGCTACGAAACAAAGCATTGCGATGAAGCAGAGAAGGAGAAGAAGAAGAAGGGGGAAGGAATCTCCTGTCCTCAGCCAAACTTGCAGTGCTTCAGGTTGTGAGTGCAATTAGTCTATTTTTGAGTGCATACACACGAAGAAGAGAAACTGTTTGGAACAAAAACGGTTAATTGATATTGTCTTCATGCAATACAAACTTTGACTAAGGTAGAACCAAATGATGAACAAAACCCCTGATCTAGATCCCATTGTGTTGGACGATATTGATCCAACATCAAAATGGGTGGAGGAGACTGAAGATCCTATGTTTGATGTTGGTTTTGATATTGACATGGCATTAGTAGGGGATGAAGCAAATTTGGTGGCGCCATCAGAACCAGGATCAGTAGCTGCATCAAGGAAAGGAAAACAACCAATGGAAGGCACTAGTCATGCAACTCGATGAACTCGTGCTTCCATTAGGTCCACTTCTATTGTTATTGGTGGCAATGCTACTGAGGTTGTAGATGAGGCTGAGGCATCCTCAGATTCTGAACCAGATGATGTCTATGTAGCTCCTGTTGATGATGATGATCATGCTTCTAGTAGTGGTGATGAATTTGATGATCGATCATGTGTAGACTCTAGAATCTAGAGTCTAGACTTGTAGTCTCGTAGTAGGCCAATGGCCTCATAGGTTGTAACATTGTTTTTGGACTTTATAGGCCATTTAAAGCCTTATTGCTTATGTATTTTATCAATGATATGTATTGCACTTAGTGCCATTTTGATATATTCACCTTTGCATGGTATATAAATGAGCAAACTTTGCATATTTTGTCTCTATTGGCTTGGAATCATGATTTTATATCTTAAAAATAGTTTTTTTCATTAAAAATCAATTATTTAATGTATTTTTTAAAAACCGGTTCATTTAGACCTGACCAATCTTAGTTTGACCGGTTCTGGTTTGAAACCCGATTTATTAGGTGGACCAGTCCAGTTTTTAAAACTATGCTCTTAACTAGGGAGCTATTCATAATTGACAACAACAGGTAAATGGATAGTTCAACCTTGAGGAGTTCTCATAAGAAGAGTCAGATTGGTAAGGCCATCTCATATGCTATCAGTTCAACTTATTTCTTTGCATTATATCAACCAACATTGTCACAATGCTGGCAAGACCAATGACTAATAAACACCATCATCATTGTCTCTCAAGGCACATACCCCACCCAGGTGTTCACAAGGTATGGCCTTCCTAGACTATTCTTATCTTGGATTCCCGTTGCTCAAACAATATCGGTCCTCTTCGACTACTCTTGTCTTGGATGCCCTACCTCATCCTCAAAGAGTATCGGAAGCCAGATGCTTATGCAATCCTCCATTCTTTCTTCACAAATTGAAGACAGGAACTCCTCTCAACTAGGAAGGATATGCCCATTCCTATAAAAGCAATGTACCCAAGTTCCCTCTTATCTAGGGACTTGTCCAAGCTTCCTCTTAACCAGATACTTGTTTTTAACAACAACTACTTGCTTTTTAGCGGAGATCTTGTACCTTCAGCTGCTTGTAGAACTCCTCCTTTCGATGTTATGAATTTCCACTTCATCATTATGGAGGCTTCATCTTCTAGGTTTTTATTCACAGGGCATTGACCATCCATCACTTTCCTTCACGAACGATATCAATCATGTCATCCTTCTCTTTATCAAAAAGTGACTCACATCTGGCTTTTCTTCATCCAACTTCCTTTTCTAAGTCATGTTACTTTCATGATCTTCCATCCATTCTCATGAGTTCTAGTTGTAGGTGACATCTACAACTCTCCTCCAGCAGCCTTGTTTTACCCCAACCAGATGCTGTTCAAAAATCAAAATGAACATCAAATCGAAGTTACCTTTTAAGATGGCCTTTCATCATGACATCTGTTCCTTGAATCATCAATATCCTGCACACTCATAAACACATCTCCAAGACTTCCAATGTCAAGGGTCTTCTTTTCCAGACTATATCAAGGTCCTTGTACTTTTTCCACGGAAACGTTACATTAGATTTGGATGTTGATTCCTTATCTTACGTGACCATAGTTGCAACTTTCACGGACTCTCCTTCCTTTCTTCACATATTGCTTTCCCTGGAAATTTTTGACATAGTTCTTTCGTCATGATTGTCAACCACCTATTCCATATGAGGACATATTATGTTGATTTCATCTTATCAATACGTGAACTTGTTCAAGATATATACCTTCATTCATCTTTCCAAAGGAAGAGATTCTTCTCCTTTCATCATGCTCATATGATCGAGCATTTACCCATGCTATCTGCAGCTATGTGATGACATGACTTAATCTATCAAATATATACATACCTCTTTTGTTCTTTTTGGTCATCGAGACTTCCTTGGATAGCTTCCTTTCCTTGCTTGAAAATTCTTCAACCATTTTGACACGCTGCATTCCTTTGTCATCATGCCATCATCCTTCTAAACAATGAATCAATGAGACAGTTGGTTCTTCCAAGATAAGTGAACCTTCTAATGAAGATTCCAATGGAGGATCTTAATTATCCTTATTTTGCAAGTGCTCCTTCCTAATGATGATGATGTATGATGATTATCCCACATACTACTTGTTGACCACTATGTGTCAACTACCCATAGCAGTACACTCCCTTTTTTCGCAAAAGGGATAGCGCTTGATCGATGTGTCCGTCCCATTCAACTATCATCATCAGCCCGATCATGTTATGTTGTAAACCCAATCTGCATGTGTAAATTGTAAATAATCTTAGCAGATCTGTGTCATGTATGTATTTGCCTAGGTAAACCTAATTCTCTAGTGATGATCTATGTTCCGGAAGGTTTTTTGTCTCACCGATCCATGATCGGTAGAGTTTTCCTTCAGCCTAACCCCATAGCCGGAATGGATTTTGTCATTAGAATCTTAGGGGAAACCTAGTGTGCTAGGTCAGTCTATGTAAAAGTAATTTGGAAATAATTTTGACTACTTGGTTAGGTTATTACAAATTGCTTGATCTGCTAGATTATATTTGTGTTGCAAAACTGGGTGGTCTATGAGGGTCTATGTCAAATGGGGTTTTTCCCTTGAGATGTAAAATTGTAAAAGTCATGTTGTAAAGTGTCTTTAGTGTTAGAAAATGTTTTATCCCCTCATAAGTCCTAGGTCCTGGGTGATTTTTCCAAAGGCTAAGTTCGAGGGTCCAGTAAAAATAATAATAAAAAATATAAATATTAAATAATATTAAAAATTAAAAATTGGAAAATAAAAAAATAATAAACATTAAAAGTTAAATTAAATTTAAAAATTAAATAAAATATAAATTAGTCAAAGTTTGAGAAAATATATTGAAAATTTTAATTTTTAATATATTAAAATGCATTTAAAATTTCGACGGATGAGATTGAAAGGGATTTTGATCCTCATCGACGGTCGAGATCATTTTGACATGGATCACTTGAACTAGCCGTTGGGAAATTTTCCTTTAAATAGGGTGTCAAGGGTCATTTGAAATCATTCGATCTGTGAGTCTTGTGTTTAAGAAAGCTCTCTTGTAATCTTTTTTCTTGTGCAATAAAGAAAGACTTTGGGGTTGAAATCTTGCTGGTGTTACTCTTCTGAAAATGCTGTAAGATGTTTCAGTTTTCTGCATGATTTTAATTTCAGCCATTAATAATAGCTTTATCAAGAGTGATTTTAAACACAAGTATCTTGTTTAATCACTAAGGTTCGAATGGTAGTAGAATTTCTGAATGTGATGGCAGGTATCTCCATTAGATTTGGATTTTAGTATTTTTTTTCCCTCTTTGTTGATGGTTGAAATAAGCTGTGCAGGAAAATCTAGATTGTGAAGATCAACGGGCGTTTGGGGAAGTTCTTGGCTGAACCAGCCAACTCCCGAGAAGCACTTTTTTGAAGAACCCAGCCAGTTTTGATCCTGGGTTTATCATTTAAATTTATGTTTTGAATGCATGAGAGGTTTTCTGAAGTATCTCATAGTAAATCTAAAATTCTGAAAATGTTTCTATGGATTATTGACAAATCTCGCTGCTTAGAGTCATTAATGATTTAATTTGTAAATATTGTAATTGTTTGACTGGTTTGTAAGGTTTTAGTTTTAATCCTTGCATATATTATTTCTGGGTATTCTGTTTTGCCATTGCAGGTTACAGGTCTGAGAAGAAATTTTTGTTTGAAGCCAGATCTATAGGTCCTGGAGGGTAAGATCTGGCCTCAGGATCAGTTCTTGCAGGGTTTTTTCTGAAGAAATTCGAGGCTCTCCAAGCTATCTGTCTGCTGGGGTTTCATTTCCGTAGGAAAATTTTCGATATTTTTTTAGGCAGGCTCCTGGATTGTTCCCAACTCCTATGCTGTGTCCTTCTTTGCATGTTGCTTTCCTCTCTTTGCTGCATTACCCCGCTCCTCTGTCAAGCTGCGCCTCTGCCTTCCAATCCCTCATTTCCTCAAATTATTACGTAGTTCTTCGTGCCATCCTCAGCTCCTCTCTCATTTGCGCAGTCCATTATTGCCTTACGCAACATTCATTTTATCTACCTACGTTGATCATTCCTCACCCTTCCTTACATTGCCCAACACTCCCTATTCCCTCACACAATCATCAAATCCAAACCGCATATTTGCCTGCTCAAATCCATGCAGTCTCTTATCCACTACATGCATCCCTTTCTCCTCACCTGTGTGAAAACCACTACCCCTCTGAGGCTTCAGCAAACTTGCAAAATCACTGCCTAAACCCTCATCGCATTCCTTCCTTCTGCCTTCGCTCGATTTTCCCTTTTGCTGCCGTTGAAGTTCCATTGTCACGTGTTGCGTCCCCACAAGAGCTGCCATTTTTGCTTTTGCGTCTTCCGTCATCGAAACCCCTTCAGCGTACTTGCAAACAAGCAAAGCAAATTTGATTTTTTTTAATATGACGATTGGGGTTTTTACTGTGATATATGCGTATGAGGCTAGTTTAAAAATTTTCCTCCTTAGGTTAGCGTATTTTTTTAGATAGATTTAAGTTTTATTAGTTTAGTGCATAGTTTAGTTTAGGACTTTGATTTTAGAATTAGATTTTAATAATAAAAAAATCATAAAATATAAAAATATAAAGAAGGCATAAAAAAGGGTTCTTTTAGGTTTTTAGATTAGAGTAGATTTTAATTTAGATTTTAGTTTAATCTTAGAATTTAATATATATATATATATATATATATATATATATATATATATATATTAAAAAATGTTTTTTTTTTTTTTAAATTCCTTTTAAAGTATTTTTCTGTTGTGGGAGAGATAAATGTGCTCAAACGTTCATATTTGGAAGTTAACTATTTGAATCTGGTTAGCATTTAAATTCATAGTTGCTTAAAGTATTCAATCTTTAGAAATTCAATTGCTGGATCATTATTAAAGTGTTGTGAGTTTATTGAATAGCTTGTATTGCTTGGGATATTTGATGATAAATGATTGTTTTACAAGGTTCACATTTCTTTTTTTTAACTTAAACGGTTATATGGATTTTATTGATCTGGAACCAATGGGACTTTTACATGCTTTTCTTCTTTACATTGCAGTTCTCTGAATACAGAATTCAGGGCATTTGCATAAAACCATTTTCATTGACGAAGATAAGCCCTTTCATGATTGCACTGCCTTTGTTTGCCATTTTGTCAGCTTCACTATTTAAATTTCTGAGTATGTGGTAGAATTTGCAGCTGTCAAAGGATTGGAGAACTCTTGTCAGTCTTCCCAAAATTTTGTTGAGGCTGGGATTGTTGAATTGATCCCCCGTATTTAAATTTTTTATTATCAATTCTGAGTCTCCGAAGACTTGTAGCTTTTTCACTCCTTTATCCCTTGCAATTTGGCAGACTTTGAGGAGTCCTAACAACTCAGCCTGATTATTGGACTTCTGTCCTAATCCCCAGTAAAAGATGTCTTTTGTGTCCCCGTCCGGTGAGTAGATGACTCCGCCTGCACCAGCTGTCCCTGGATTCCCTTTTGACGCCCCATCAAAGAAGGCTGTGTGTATTTTTTGAGACCTCCACCAATTCTGATAGTAGTCCTCTTTATCTCTTAATCGCCATTCCTGGTTGTTACTTTGAGGTTTAGGACAGTTCCTGCTCGGATATGGCTCCAGAGAGCCTAACCATCTCTTTTCTTGTGGCAGCAGCAAGGAATCCTCTTTTAAATACTGGTGTTGGGCTGTTTCAATCAAAAAGGCCTTGGCTTTTGCAGCTATCTGCAACGATGAATGTCTCACCTCATTGAAAATCTGTTGATTGCGCGCCAACCAGATCTGCCAGCAAATGTATTTGGGGATCGCTGACCAGATTCTGTTCCAGAGAGATTTTTGGGGGATTTTCTGAGGATATTGATGCTTCCAAGAGGTGAACAGTTCAGCTGCGGAGTTATAGGAAGGTACAGGGGTCTGCAAATCCATTAATACGTGACCCCAGACTTCTTGAGCTACTCTGCATTCCATGAATAGATGGAGAGCTGTTTCAGAATTGTTTTTACACATAGCACACCTATGAGGCCCTGCTATTTTTCGCTTCTCCAGGTTATCTCCGGTGAGGATTTTGTTATGGATCAGCGTCCAGCAAAAGAAATTTACCTTCGGAGTGGCAAATGAGTCCCATACGCTCTTCCATAAACTTGAGGGATGGTTGCTATTTTTCTTCCCTTGTAGAACGCGGTAGCCCTCTGATGTGGAGTAAACTCCAGCTTGTCCCCACCCCCAACTATCTTTTGCGTCTTTATGGACAGGGGCGGCGTCCTCCAGATATTCTTCGAGCAGAGACAGTTGTGTTTCCAGCCTGATCGGGACTCCATAGAGATCCCAGCCCTCCCACTCGCCATGCTTATTCCACTTTGCTAAGTCATAGAGGCGTTTGACTCCCGCGCGCTCTAACCAGTTTCTAATCTCTGTTATATCAGTTTTATCTGCTAATGGAGAATTCATCATAATACTGTCTGTCCATACATTTATATGCTTGCCGCTTCCAGGAATGCGATACAGGTGGTTTTTGAAGTGTTGACTGCTTTTGCAACACAAATTCCATAGCTGCGTGCTTTTAGTTGTGGATGGGTGCGTTAAATTACTTAAATCTTTGCTTATGCCGTATTTTGCCCGCAGAGTGTTGCTGACTGAGTGGGTGGGATCATGGATTAATTTCCACAGGATTTTTCCTCCTAAAGCCAGGTTCACCAGATGGGGATCTCTTATCTGTAGCCCCCCTTCTTCCTTCGTTCTCTTTACTACATCCCAATTCACCAGATGAAATCTTCTTTCACTGCCTTTCCCTCCTTGCCACAAAAATTCTCTCAGAAGTTTTGATATTTGCTCCATGACATTGCGAGGGGCCAAAAGGAAAGCTGCTTGGAAGATTGGGTAAGCTGACAGCACCGATTTTATCAAGACCACTTTACCGCCCTTAGTCAACCAGTGACCCCCCCAAGCTGCAATCTTCTTTTTCATTTTTGATATTATTCCATTCCACAAGGCTCTTTTGTTGATTCCAGAAATAATGGGCAGGCCAAGGTAGGTGAATCTATCCCATTCTGTGCTTCCTTTGAACCCAAGGATGGATGTTATACCTGCCAGTTCTTGCTGATTTATATTCCAACTAAAAACTTCGCTCTTGTTGTTGTTAACTGCCGCTCCAGTGACTCTGCAATATCTTCTGAGGACCTTATCGAATGCTCGGGCAATTCTTGTGGATGCTCCACCTAGAAGGAGCGAATCATCAGCAAAAAGAGCATGGTTCGAAGGCTCGGTTCCTGTTGTTGTTTTGAGCCCTGGTAACATACCTGAGCCTCTTTCTGCATTGAGCTTTCTGCTTAGAGAGTCTGCCATAAGAATGTACAGATAGGGGGAAAGTGGGCATCCCTGCCGAATGCCTCTCTTGGCTTTAAAAAAGTTTGTTGGACGACCATTCACCAGGGGAGCAATCCATGGATTGTCTATGCAGGCTTTGATGAGTTGAACAAAAGTGGACGGGAAGCCAAATGAGAGAAGCACTTTGCTAAGGAAACTTCGGTTTACTCGATCAAACGCATTTGCCATGTCTAATTTTATAACCATTCCTTTCTCTTTCCTCTGTTTGCTGGAGTGTATTGCCTCTTGAACCTGGATTACATTATCCAGAATATGTCGACCTTCTACAAAGCCACCTTGGGAGCTGGATATCACCCTTTTTAGCAATGGTTTAATTCTGTTTGCTAACAGCTTGGCCAATATTTTGTAAGACGCATTACACAGTGATATTGGTCGAAATCTGGAAAAAGTTTCTGGGTTGGTGTCTTTGGGGATTAAAGCTAGGTATGAAGAATTGGTTCCTCCCCCTATCTTGGCTTTTGCCATAAATCCTCTTATCATTTTCTGCAGGTCTTCCTTGATTATATGCCAGCATGTTTTATAAAAGCGAATTGTGAATCCATCAGGCCCCGGTGCCTTGTCCGCATCCATAGCCCAAATTACATTTATAATTTCCTTTTCTGTTATAGGTCTGCATAGGATTGCGTTTTCTTCAGGATTAATGAGCTTGGGGATGTTCGAAAGAAAATCTGCAGTTTCCTCATCATTATTTTGTGCTTCTGAGCTGAAGAGATTCTGGAAGTGTGCTTCAGCAGCTGCCTTGACTTGATTATTTCCTTTATAAACTTGCCCATCTGCTGTTTTAATTTCTGCTATATAGCTTCTTGACAATCTTACTCTATATTGCCTGTGGAAGTAAGCAGTATTTCGATCTCCTGCCTTTAACCACAGGCTTCTGGACTTTATTCTCCAATATTCTTCCTCCTTTCGGAATGACTGATGCGCTGATCTTTGAGCTTGAGTTTCTGTTTCCAACACTTCTGTAGTGATCTCTTTAGTTTCCATGTCTGTTTGCAGTGTTTGTAATGATTGAACTGCTTCTTTTCTTTGTTCTGTTGGCGTATGTATTGGTTTCTTAATCCAGTCTTTCAAGGCTTGTTTGGTGGCTTTTAGCTTTTGTTCCCAAACATAGCTAGTTGATCCGTTGATGGGTTTGGACCAAGCTTCTTTTACCGTGTCTGAGAAACCTTCTATCTCAATCCATTGTGGGTTGAAACGAAATGGGATAGGTCCCAGATCTTCTTCTTCTTCTAGAATGAGCTGAACTGGCTTATGATCTGATGTGAGTTTAGGTAAAATCTTTGAGATGATTTTTTTTTTTCCATCATTATGGAGCTTTGCACTAGGAATCGGTCAAGTCTTGCTGATATGTGACCCGAGCCCGTCCGATTGTTTGACCAAGTATATATGCCCCGAACTGGTTTGAAATCCAAAAGGTCCCATGTTTGGGTGATTTCCTCGACCATGGGCAGCAAGGGATCCCTGGTGTCTATTCCTCCTCTCTTCTCTTTTGCATTCATAATAATATTAAGATCGCCTGCTATAATGATATTGGTAGGAGAAGATACTTCTAAAAAAGCAGTAAGACTGTTCCAGCATTCTCTCTTTTCATAATAAGAGACTGGCACATAAAGATTAAATAGAGATATAGTTAACTTACTTGCTTTGTGTTTCAGTTCCGTGAAGATCCAGTGCTGGGTTGCTTGGAAGTTATTCAAATGGAAGAGATCTTCAGACCATAGGGTTGCCAAGCCCCCGGAGGTGCCTCTTGCACTGACTGCTTTGCCTGCTTTTTTATTCCACTTTGATTTGCTGATCTCTAAAAGAGCTTGCCCTTCTAGTTTTGTCTCTTGGAGCATGAGAATTTCTGAGGGTTCAGTTTTCAATAGGTCTTTGACTGCCTCGATTTTGGAGGGATTCCCCAGTCCTCTACAATTCCAAGAGGCTAATTTCATTATTTATTATTTTGATTGATGAGTCCTCCCTTGGAGGGCTTTGGCCTGGTGTTTCGCCCTATAGACATTTCTATTGTGGGCTGACTTCCTTGTGTCTTTTGTCTTTCTGCCTCCTCCTCCCTTTTTTCCTTTCGGGATTTTCTTCCTGCCTTCTTTGATGGGCGCTCGAAGATTTCATCTTCCGAAGAATCTGAGCTCTCCCTTGGTTTTTTCTTTGCCATATCAGCATATGATAGGTTGATAGGGCTGCCCTGATTTGTTTCACTCTGTTCCGCTTCTTCTTTCTCTTTTTGCAATGGCGTAGTATTTTCCTGCTCCACATGCTCCTTTATTGGGTTCACTTGATGGCTCTGCTGTTCGCCTTCTATCCCTTTTGTCCTTTCGTCTGCTTCTTGGTTTGTTTTGGATCTGCTAGATTCTTCATTCCTGTGCTGTTCACTTTGAGTCTCATTTGGATTTTCTTCCTCATCTTGGTTTTTTTTTGATCTGCTTGTTTCTCCATTCCTATTGTCTTTTCCTGAGCCTTTTTTTGCATTTGCATTTCTTTTTACTAGGGTCCACTGTTCCTCGTTTTGTTTGCCCATTTGGTCCTCAGCCTTTTTTTTGCAGTGCTTTGCGAAATGGCCATGGCCATGGCAGTGTACAAGGTTCACATTTCTACAACATTTAATAAATAATCATTTAATTATTAACTCCATAAGGCATTGGTACATTAATTTCTAAAATCAATCAGGTGCTAAATTGTCTTGTTGTGTCTCCCAACCCAACTGGTTCACAGTTGGTCTTCCTTTATCCCATAGGGTCTACCCCCCTGAGCCTCAGGAGATGACTTAAATGGAGAGATTGGGGATCAGGGTCACAACCCTCGGTCTGAGCATTGTCATGCTGCCCAGACAATCTATGCAACAACACTACTTATGCTTTCGATGAGGTTACCAAGAGCTACTTCCTTTCTATGTGGACTCCTACAACCATGTAGACTCCTACTTCGAGCTTATGATATCATGAGCTCTTGTTTCAATCGAATGCTGATTTTAACTTTATCAAGCATCCATAATTGCACAATTCATCGGTCATCGTACCCAAGGATCCAAGAGTTCTTATAGTTCCCTCTTTCCATCATGATTACAATAGAGAATCAACCGATTCTCCTTCCTTTACTTCTTGTAGCTGCATCATTTATTGACTAGTACCCCAAGCAAAGTATACGATACCAAAACATGATGTCAAGTTCTTTCTAGGGTTTTCATGCAATCATGACGTCGTCTTAGGGTTTCTTAAATTCAAACCCTAGATCAGATTATGCTCCTCTTCATGTCATACTAGGGTTCATCCTTTGCCGTAGAATACTAACAAACCATAGAAATCAAATCATAGGGAACAAATACCTTAAGGTTAGGGGTTCTAATTACTAGGGTTTCTCATAAACCATTTAGAGTTTACAGTCCAAGATACTGAAATAATTACAAACCCTAGAGCCATAACTTCAACCCTAAAACATCTTATGATGGATCCTTAATAAAATATGCCATGCATACCTCATGATTACTTACCTTTGTCGTGGTGACTTGCAATTCCAGATGCCATCTTCCTTGGTCTTCCTTAAGGTGTGCATCTACTTGAGATATTCTTCACTGTACTCATCTGTTCATCAAGAACCTTCCTTCAAGTATATGATTGCTGCAGAGACCTTGTTCACTGTCATTGGACTGATGTCTCTCTCAAAATTTAACTATAGTTTCACAGCTCTTCACGCAAGACTGATAGCTACAGGTATATCAATGCTTCTTACAAGAATCCTCTAGTGATGGTACAGGATCAACATTTGCCTAATAACTAGGTTGCGTCAGATCTACTTCCTTCTTCCAAACTTTCCCTTTCAAATATGACTCTTCACATGCACAGAGGTGTGATGAGTACCTCATACATGTATACTCAAAACTGATCTCTTCTACACAAAACCTTCCCAAAATTGACAATATTTGAACTGCTAATTTAAAATAGAATTTTTCCAAATATGCTCAGAACTTGGTCTTTTTGACGAACAACTTTCTTCAAAGAAATTTTACAGTGAATGGACTTCTGCAGAAATTAGATTGTTCTATAATACCACTTGAAGGTCAGTGCCTTTTGATTGTTCAATTCTCAGAGAACAAATGTATATGTGATTGATGACTGCACTCTTTGTGCCACAGGGACTCACTCACCACATAATTGAAATTGTAAATAGAGTAGAGAAGCTATGTCACAAGGACACGTCTTGAAGATGGGATTTATGCTATCACAGAGATAGAGGGATCTGCCCTACAGATTTTCAACAAGCTTGTATCCTTGGCTGAGTGCAATTATACAGATGTCCAAAGGGGGATAAGGTCTCAAAATTCTTCTTGTCTCAGTGTCCTACAACAAAGATCTTTCTATATAGATATATATGTCAAGATGAGGTCCTTCAATGTTGCTTGAATGCCCATAATTGATTTCGCTGAGTTGAGTTTCAAGTCTATGTATGCCCAGAAGAAGATTAGATTTTGGGATCCTTCTTGTCACAATGAATTCAGAGGGTGCCTTCTTTTTAGAGTCTCCTTTATTTATTTTCAACTTTTGCTAGGTGATCTCAGCTCTTTTATGCAAACTTGAATGGAGAGTTAAAAACAATTATACTTACCTCCGAAGTTGCTCAGAATCTCGGATCCATGGTTGCTACTGTAGGTTTGATTTCTTGGAATGGTGAAAACAATCGTTCTCTTTGATGGATAGAGGTTCGCTTTTCTTGCCAAAAGTCTCGACCTTCTAATGGCTAGTGAATTAGGCTTTCGATCTCCTTGAAGTAGGGATCAAAACATACTTTTATACATGCATGCCTGAGGTTCTTATCACGTGGAATATAGCCCAGACTTTCAATCCTCCTTGCAATAGATTCAACCTTCAAAAGGTTCTTGATGGTAGACTTCTCGGATCCTTGAACCAGAGCTTGTGATATCTTTTACACTTCTATGTTTTGGATCTAGTGACTAGGGCTCGAAAAAATTGAGCCGAAAATTTGATCAAGACTTTGCTCTAGGAGGAGGCACTTCTTCACCATACTTGTAACCTCTTATGATCTGTATGTTGCCCTTTTTGGTCCTTTATTCAAGTGACCTTAGCTCTGATACCATGTTGAGAAAACTAGGGCAAATATAATTAGGATTCTTTTACTTGTTTTCTCGTATTACATTGACATTTCGTGTGATATTAGTTTAACTCATCATCATTATCGTTGTGTTTCTCATCATCAAGACAATGCCAATAAAGAAGATCACAATGCAGACAAGAACACCAAAAAATTAGGCTCATTGCCAGGGAAAAATCCCTCCTAGGGGAAAACCCAAAACTTCTCTTTCTTATAGAATCTCAAGGAAAACTTCCAGACCTTGACCAAGACACTCACAAAGTGAGGGCCAGCCACCCAACCAATACTTCCTTCTGCAGCTCAGATTGCTTCTCTTTGCTGGACCAAAAATCTGAACAGAAGACAATATCCCTTTGCACATGTGTGATCTTGTTAGCACAAAGAAAAGATGCCAAAGATAAACCAAAAGGTTCTTCTTTACTTCTTTGCTGCCCTTCTCTTTCTCCTCACTCTATTCTTGCTTCAGACTTCAATATCTGTGAACTTCATAAGTGCCTTTGGAGGTTGAATGGCTCTTCTATATATAGCCTTTTGGTGTGGTGCAACTGCCTTCCTGTGGGGCCGACCCATCACTAGGTGGTTTCTTGTCGCTTTTACATTTAAAAATAATTTCTTTTACATTGATCTAAGAGCCCTCTAAAGGACTTTATATCATGACCTTGACCTTGACCTTGTCAAAACCCTAGGGCACACAATGGGCGCAAAAATCTAATAAAATAATTAATGGGAAAGAAACCCATTCTTCAATAAATAATTTTCCTTTAAACAAGTACATCAAGTCATGGTACATAAACAATTATGAAGACTGAAGCTACTTACCATTTTTCAACAACATGGTGTAGAAGGGAGCAACGAAACTCTAGTATGTCTCTACTGATGAGTAGATAGTCAATATTCTTCCAAAGCCTCTGTCTAGAGCGAAGTTTTTATACTTCAGGGGCAAGCTTGGACTTGTTGAAAATGCCTCTCTTAGTGAGAGGGAGTGCTGATAAAATAGCATTATGGACTGACATTCTCCCTATGTCAAGTATAGTGACCCAAATTTGGGAGAATGGTCCAGTAGAGGACAGTTACTCTTTCTATGTCAAGCATGTTGACTTGAATTAGGAAGAATGGTCTTGGAGCATCAGGTTCGTTTAACATCAGGCTCCAAATTACTCAGATAGAGTGTGGCCTTTAGTGATTCACCAGGTATCAAAGATTTTGACATAAATGATGGTGAACCAAGACAAGTCTACATACCATGTGTCAAATAGACCCGAATTATGGTGACTAGTTGATGCTAAATGATGTACCATGTGTCTGGAGTACCAACCCATATTATGTTGAGGATATACCATAGGTCTCAGGTATTGACCCGAAATATGGTAACTAGTTGATATTGTTGATTTACCGTGTGTCAAGATGTTTGACCTGATTATGGTAATTAGTTGATGCTATCGGTTTACCGTGTGCCACAATTGTGGACCTGATTATGGTGATTGAATAATGATGATGATTTGTTATAACCTTTTCTTAGAGAAATTTGTCAATAAAAGAACATTTCTCTAGTCATTATGAATACCTCCCTAGCTAAGAGAGAGTGTTGAATTTGTAGCTATGGTTGGTCTTGATAATTTATATTTTAGCCCTTGAAATATATATTGTAATTCTAAGACGTGTTCTTCTTGTCATTTTCATTGTTTAGCCGTTGAATAATTTATATATGACATGTTCTTCATGTCGGATTTAAAAGAGAATATTGAAGTTTTTGCTGCAAACTTGTCAAGTTGGCCCCAGTGAAGAGACACCCATTTGAACAGCAGAACACAATATATTGAGCATTTGACCTCCTCCAGAAGGCACCATTTGACATCTCACAAGACAGGTAGTATTCTAGGCATTCAAGCTAAAATATAAAGGACAAATAAGGACATGAAGGACGAATTCATCTCAAGGAGATTTCTCTCTCTCTTTCTAATTCACATGTGTCTTTATTTGGCCAGTTTCTGGGCAACAGGTCAAATTTTTGAGCAGCAGTTTTTGGGCAGCAAAGCCGACATTCTGGGTAGAATATTCTGGGCAGCAGGGCTGAGTTTCTGGGCATATTCTGGGAGGCCAAAATTTGGCCTAAGCAGATCAGTGAGGCCGAAGTGGAAGGGCAGAAGTTTGACTTGACATGAGGGTTGTTTGACCAGGTTTGACCATAGTTTTGTGTAACAAACATAATAATAAGTAATAACTAATTAAAATGTGTAAAGGTGTGTCTTATCAAAGAGACATTTCTCTTCATACGAAAGGGAACCTTGCCTAGTATTTATAATGGGGACCCTCATTGTAACAATCATCCTACTTATTCTATTCACCTTATCAATATATATACTTTACGATACAATTGTGTATTCCACATTTTAAGTACAGACAACTACAATGTTTGTTTATTATAGTGGTATCAGAGCAGTTCATTCCTTTGCTAACCATTGCACTTTCTAACCATTAAGGTTTAGGTCTTGAAATCATGGGAACATATTCCCAAGCAATATTGAATGACCCTAAAACTAAACGAGAATTATTACTGGAAATGAGAGAAATACTTGCAAAATCAATAAAGCTTCTTGAAACATTTGATTCAACACCTAGAGATGTAGAAGCTATAGATGAGACTGCATATGAGGAGATGAAGTGCGAGAACACTCTTCAGCCGGATTCGATTATAGGCGATGAAGAAAATGAAGCATGTGATTGGTAACAAAATGGTGTAGGAATTATAGATAAGATTGAATCTAAGGACAATATTGAGTTTTTCAACTTACCAGCATTCGATGAATTGAATGTCATTGTTGATCCTTTACCCATTGATACCCCTAATGTAAATATGCATCAGTGCATGGAGAGATTGGTTTAGGGGCAAACTACACTTTGGAGTTTTTTGATGTTTGTGAACAAATTCAAATATCAACCTCATCAAACTATCTGGGAGAGGACTTGCTATGTGATTCAACATGGGTTTTTTGAAACATTCAAACAAAGCAATTTGATGTAGGCCTTAAAGAGAAGACCAAGTAGCCTAAATGGCCCATATCACTAAATTTAAGCAAGGAGGTTTTGGAGATTACTCCACCTGCACAGCGTAATGTTTCCAAGTTTGTGGATACCAAGAAACATGTATCTACTATCTTCAGATGATTCTCAAACATAGAGTATAGAGAATAAAATCAGTCAACAAAACAATTACAGAGATGGAACATCCATGCTGAAAGGCTTTGATAATGAGCATTCTGAAGGGTCCTATTCTGACAATGAAAGTGATGAAGCTGAAAAGAACCTGAGCCATAATTGCAGCAAAATGATGGAATGGTTTTGTTGGCAGAAGAAACAGTAGATAATGCTGGGCAAGGCGATAGAGTTTACAATGGACATGCAAAATTCAAAACATGTCCAGTTAAGAATCTGATGGCCAAGACTTTTGGGAGCTCGTTTCAGTTCTTTGTAGAATGTGAGAGTGGAATTAAGTTGTTTGTTGACCTTGCAAAAGACATCCCATTAAATTGGATGAAGACTTGTAATCATGAATTTACATTACCTCGAGACCTTGATGATCACAAGCACTACTGAGGTCACACTCATGACAAATACAACAGATCTAAGTCAAATTACATGCTCTTCAAAACTTATTCAAAAGCAGAGCAGTACTTTTACATTTCTTGTGGTCTCAACAAAGAAACCAAAAACACCTAAGGAGCTAGCTGCACTTTTTCAGTCTTTATTCCTCCTCATGGAACAAATAGAGTATTGTCTTGTGCAACCACCCACAGGAGTTCAAGTCCTTTTCCTTGCAATGAGGAATCTAATTTCTTGATTGGAACTGATGGACAAGTTGTCAAAGTTGAAGCATTGGAAGGTAAACATGTGGGTCTGTACTTTTTTGGCTATCATTTTTGTGTAGCATGGTTTTTGCCCCCTTTTTGTTCGAATCTATAAACAATTATCAGAGGAGGAGAAACAAAATGACAATGAAGTAAATTTTCGGGATAAATATTATGATGAAATCCAATTGACATTTACAATATAGCTGATAAAGATGATGATCAGGATGGGGAGGAATCTGAAATCGATCTACATGAAAGCCTTATAATTGAAATACTCAACAACAGGAGCAGCATAACAATATTAAGGCCCAATCAACATGGAAGTCATATAATTGAAATACTCAGCAGCAAGAGTGGCAAAACAATATTAAGGTCGAACGCAGACAGAATTTCGAGTGACACAAGTACTCTAACACCTATAATAAAATTTAAAATTAATAATGTTTCTTTTGATTTGAGTTATTCAAAGCTCAGAATCCATTTTATAAAATACAATGAAAAGCAATTGGATCCAAATAAGAAATCTTCATCCTATTTTAGAAATAACGATGATGAGACTGAACATAGCCTTTGTGGATGGATAACACATTATAAATGTATGACACTTTCTCCAACAAAACAGAGGAAAGATATCTGCCATCTTAGCAACTTTAGAAATACTTTCAGCTGTATTAAACTTCTTACAAAACAAAGAAGAATAAAGTCTAATATATTGGGAGGCATCAACTGTGCCATTTTGCTTGCCAAGATATGCACACTATTTCCCATGGCCCTTCCTCATAAATTGGTATATTATTTTCTTAAACTGTGTTGTCAATAGAAGTGGCCCACTCTAGTGATATTGTGTCCAATCCAAGGAGGTCTGGATAACAGCTGTGATTTTTTTACATTGGATCCACATGAACACTTTCGTCACAGAAGGCAAGCAATGACCATAATCGCCCCACTAGATCCTTTTACAAATTCTTCTTATTGTGTAACTAGAACCACTCTCAATATCATGGTTGAAGAGTTCAGAAGAAGACACAGAGGATGTAAAAAATGGGAAGATTTGTTACACGCTCGATTTGTTTTGAAGATCTATTTGACTATTTTTCAGTATTAGCAACTAAAGCCTCGAATAACACAGACCTTCATGTGTGGAGTAGTTATGTTTTATCTACTTTGACCGGCAAATTATTTATCCCTATGGAAAACATGTTTCAGTGTAACATGCTACATGTCTATTACATGTCTTTTCTTAGACCTTGTTTCATTATAATGGCAAACAATAGGTCACCAAATGCAAACATCTGTGATCCTAATAGTTCGATTCCAGAAGGAAGTTTGTTGAATGAAATTATTCTTGGAAACCCCTTGGACGATGAACACAGTGATTCTCTAAAATTCTACAATTCCTTGTTCGCAAACTATGTGAATTCACTAGTTCACTGGATTGTTGACGAAATTGATATTCCTTGGGATTCGAAAGCCCTCCGGAAGAGTATAAAATTGAGTATGGTCTGGTCAACACATCCCTTTTGCGTTCTGTGAATGGATACGATAAGCTTATAGGAAGTCTGAGCAAACATTTCAACTTGAGGGGATTTAGAAATAGATCAGAAATCTTGTACGATAGAGTTGAGAGGCAGGAAACCCTAAATTTGTGTCAAGATATAGGTAAGCTACTGGATATTTTACGGTTTCGCATGAACAAACCACCCTTTTCCGAGACCTTGTGCAACATCATGTGTATTGTTTACTTCAAGGGTGGAGACAAGACATACATGAGCAAACTTATGGTCATGTGCAGTAAGTCTCTACGTCTCAAATGTTACTAGGGTAGTCAAGGGGTTGCCACTACTTCTCACGGGCATATCCATTCAATTAAAACTTAATTATCCAAAGAGTAAAATTGAATCCGCCAAACTAATTTTCAAAGTCGAAGTGTCATATATATATTTAATTATTATAATTATATATTATATTATTTTATCTATAAGATAATCTTTCTATAGCTAAGTTTGCACGAACAACCGAAACATTTTGGGTTTTTGAAACGGGTACATTTAGAAACATCACCCTCCAAAAATGGAAATGTCGGTCTCGAAACATTAGCCGAAACCTATATATATTATTATATATATATATATATATTATATATTATATATACATATATATATATATAAGTGAATAACACATTATCTTGCAAGAAAAAAGGGAATAAGACCCATAGATGACGATTTAGAAGGAAAAAAAAGTTTATATTAACTCTCATAGATGATTACATGATGGTCAAGTTTTGGCTGAGTTTCGGCCAAGTTTCAGAGTTTCGGGTACGGGTACGGCACGAAACACTGGGTTCCTAGAAGTTTCGTATAACATTAAATATAAAGCATAAGCTTAATATCACTTAAGTTGTGAATAATTTAAGAAAATAAATAAATAAATTAATTAAAGAGCAATGTTTGAAGTCTCTAGGCATAAGAGGGAAGGCTCTAATGTTATAATAAGGTATTTGATTATTTGAGATCAGAAGTAGGTTTTGATGATGATAAAAGAAGGAAGATGATTTTTATAATGGTTACCCAATTA
This sequence comes from Pinus taeda, assembly GCA_000404065.3. Classification (NCBI taxonomy): domain Eukaryota; kingdom Viridiplantae; phylum Streptophyta; class Pinopsida; order Pinales; family Pinaceae; genus Pinus; species Pinus taeda. The sequence continues at coordinate 108,091 of APFE030294969.1, read as the reverse complement.
TATGCTGTGGATTATTTTACTCTAAATCAGAATATTTGAGGAAAAGGTATAACACAAAATTGATACATCAATTCTTATTTATTAAAAAAAAATCATTGTGAGAGACCAAATTTTTGCTGACGATATCCTCATTACACTTGCTTAGAGGACAAAACAATTTTTGAGGGGGTGGTATTGTAACAAACATAATAATAAGTAATACTTAAATTAAAATATGTAAAGGTGTGTCTTATCAAAGAGACACATCTCTTCATATGAAATAGCACCCTACATAGTATTTATAATGGGCCCCTCATTGTATCAATCATCCTATTCTTTTACAATATATATACTATTTACAATACAGTTGTGTATTTAACATTTTAAGTACAAACAACTACAGTGTTTGTTTGTCGCATTTTATTGGTCATAGTTGATTAGTTGTATTAGATGTATCTCTTGTTGAACTGAGGAATTTCTCTAAGGAAAAGGTTGCTGTGTTTTTCCCCCATGTGGGTTTTCCTAGAGTAAATATTGTGTTCTCTTTGTGCATTGTGATCTATACTGTCTTTATGCATTTATGGTTGAATTTCTGAAGTATAATTGCTTAGTGATAAACTGGAATTGATAAAAGAAAATTTACATCATTATAAGTAACTATCAGTATTTCAGAAATTAGTGCTTGTATCTATTGCACTTGAAAAATTGACATTTAAGTAGTGTTAGGAAATGCAGAGGCATTTCTATGTCAATATGGATTGTAATGGTATACCTCGATATAACAAAATTGTACACTATTATAACAAAATCGGTTTCAAAAAATTGCTCTTGGGGAAAAGCTTGCGAAAAACAGAATCACTGAAAAAACAGTAGACTTAAAAAGATACAAAAAAAATAGTGTTTTATTCTTAAAATTAAAAAAATTGAAAACTGCAGGTGATTTTTCCCAAAAGTTGTGGTTTTTAAATGACTCATGATTGTTCTTAAAAAATTGTGGTTTTATTTTCAATTTTCACAAAATCACAATGTTTCTGGTGTAATGTCTTGTTTTGGTATCAACTTGGCAAAAAAAGCAAAAAATTGCCAAGAATCACATTAACACTGATATGACCAAGAAATCACATCTGGCTAAGTTGTTGGGATGGGTTGCTTCCATGCAAACAATCCAATTTCAAACCCTAATGGTCGAAGGTTTTTGAGTTCTTAAAATTGGTTTCCCCCAGTCATCTATCCATGTTACTATCTGTATCCTTGTAGCACAGCACCTAGCTATATAAATTTGCAACTTTTGAATAGAAAGCCTTTCTGTTTAGAATTGCAAGTGTCGAATTATATTTTTCTCCAGAGCTGTCATATTAAAGCAATACTGGCAACTGCTTGTTATCCAAGGAACAGTGTTTGGTTTCCCTAATTTTAGTTTGAGTTATTTTTTTGACCTCGTAGTTACATATCTGTCCAGATTTAACCCACTTATTTTTAATCTTTTATTTGATGCTGGTGTTTATTTGTATAGACACTATATGTAATGGAAATCATTGTTATGGAGTTTGTAATGACTGTGATCAGGGGATTGGATTGGATTGCATATGCAACGCAATTCATCAAGAGTGGAATTTTATCTTTAATAATATGATATTCTAATTCTGGTATTTTGGTTGCATCATGCATCTTGCAGACTGACCAGAAGCTTCGAGTATGTGACATTTGCGGTGCTTTCTTGAGCATCTATGACAGGTAACAGTTCTAGGTTCCTATGCCTTTTTGTTCAGCATCTGGATCCAATTGAGATCCAACCTTAAAAATTGGTATTTGGGAAAATCTGAAGTACTTCCAACTTTTGACCAGGCGTATAATGCCTCCTCGTTACCAGCAGGCTTTGGGCCCAGTTTTTCGACAAAATTTTTTGCAGCTTCAGCATGTGCGTGTCCTTTGTTTAATGCTTGAAGGTCTATGTTTGATAAACTTGTAGGATAAGCAAACAACAACACCACTATTTAACTATACCTGTCTGCTTGAATGCTGTAGGATAATTTTATGCTTGTTTAACCTGTAATTTAATTTTCAGTGATCGACGATTGGCTGATCATTTTGGAGGGAAACTGCATTTGGGATACATGCAAATTCGTCAAAAGTTAACCGATCTTCGGGTAATTCTCCCTTCATGAATATTTTCAGTTTTTTTCTTGCACTGATACCAAATGGTTGCCTTCAAAATGACAGCATATATATAGATGAGCAGCGTGTTGAGAAGATCATGACACATTTTTTTAATTAAATCTAGTTCATGTTTCTGACAATAGATCTGGTTTCTGATAGAAATGATCATACGTTCATTTCTTCTTTTAGCAGTGGTTTTGATTCTTATTAATGACGCACAGGTTGTTTATGGAGTGTATCTATATGGTGATTATTTTTCAGTTTTTAAATGTGCTAGTCTAGGATGACATAATTTGTCGATTACGTATTATGTGCTGTGAAAAAGGGAAGAAATATATTTTTATTGATTTGATAGTTTGCCTGAAATTTTGGTTATTCGAAAATGTTATAACAGCCCTCTCGAGGAGGGTGTTACCTATGCACATTTTTTTCCCTCATTACAAATACAAAATAAAGCAGTCATAAACTAACTGAGGCTCAGTACAGAGCAATGTTACATTTATTTGCTTGGCGAATTTTTCGCTGAGGATCCAGAATATAATTTAGCAGCAATATTGAGGGAAATATTGGGAAACTTTAAAAAATATATATTATATATTATATATATATATTTTGCTTCAAAATTGTAAACATCTAAAGCAACAACGTCAAACAAACAGATTGTTATATGAATATGAAAATAAAACTGATATAAGATCTGTAAGGTGTCGAGTGGTACATCGTTTATTGATACTGAAACATGATTTTTTTCCTGAGTCATAAGTCTTGACAGGATGATGAAAAACCATATAAAAACAAAAATTATTGTATCTCATGAGGTGAATCATGGCAATGAAAATGGAACATCGTCACAGTATTAAAACAGTGCGAAACGCGCATATGGATTTTCAAATGAATTAATTGAATTGATTGAGCAACAATACTCAATAATAATACAGAGATATTTACAAAGATAGAAACATCAAGTTTCTATGTAAAGAATTAGTTTCATATAAGAAACTGCTAAAGGAAGAAAATTAGCAACAGCTAAAAGAATGAGCATTAAACTAAAATAGTATTATTCTAATACCCTCCCTTAATGCTCAATCTATTTACAACACCAATAGACCCCCTGAATTGCACAAACTTAGCAAGACCAAGAGGCTTGGTGAAGATGTCTACGGGTTGCTCTGTTGTGGGAACATATCTCAACTGAACGGATCCGTCTTCAACAAGCTGGCAAATGTAGTGGCAATGAGTTTCCACATGTTTTGTTCGTTCATGAAAGACGGAATTTCCGGCAAGTTTGAGCACTCCCTGATTATCGCAAAACAAGGAAGTAGGACCTGTCTGGGAAACATGCATATCTGCAAGCATACGTCGAAGCCAAACTGCCTCACAGGATGCCTTAACTGCTCCCCGATACACTGCTTCTATTGAGGAGAGAGCCACAGCTTGCTGCTTCTTACTAGTCCAGGTGACAGCACCAGATCCTAGACTAAACACATACCCTGTTGTAGATTTACGATCATCAACCGAACCGGCCCAGTCAGAATCTGTGTAACCACTGAGTATAGGATCGGAACTGCAAGTGTATAGGAGTCCATAATCAGAAGTGC
>APFE030294969.1:64277-101654 GCA_000404065.3 Pinus taeda | reverse complement strand
TCCATGGTGCGACCAATGGCTTCGAGTTGATCTCGAATGTCTTTAATCTTGTTGAGATGTTCCTGTAAAGAAATATGTTCGTCCATCATGATGGAGAACAACTGATTTTTGAGAAAGAAAGCTCTGCTCTTGTTAGATGTCTCGTGCAGTTCTTTCAACTGCTGCCAGATCTCGGCAGATGTCTTGCCAGAAGGAATCTGTGGTAACTGATCATCAGCCACAAAGAGCTTGAGAAGCATAACAACCTCTCGATTTCTATCATCAAACTTATCTTGATCGGTACCAGCGGTACCGGGACGAGTTTCTTTGCCCAAAATGAGCTGATCAAGACGCCTGTATTCAAAGATGGTCAACATTCTTTGTTTCCAGATGTTATAATTGTTGCCATTAAAGCGTTGATTGCCTTCTAACATCAGATTGGTGAGAGAGGCCATCTGTACGTTTCTGGAAGACTGATCTGGACAATTTTGCCTCTTAAATCAGATCTTGGCCACCAAGAAGAGATAAATGTTGTCAATAGGATCAACCAACAACTAAAAGAAGTAATGCCAAATACTCCAATATGATAATGACTGATTTCGACCTCTCTTTACAAGATAAACTCAGTAAAAAAAAAGGACTGTTTATGACAACCAATGCAATGCTTTAATCAGAAGGGAAACTTAACCCTTTTTCTCACAGAATTCTGTTCAGTGGTGTAATACGACCCTCCTTTGGTGACAAACAGTACCCACAAACCGAGAGGGTTCAACAGTCATTTCCAGCACCGATTTTGAGGCACTTCCAATGCATTAATTTCAAGCATAAACAACAATCAATTCAGTGCTGAAATTGAGGAGACGAGATGCATTTAATGTGGGTTCGACTGTTACGAAGACTGCCGTAAGAGCTTGGCGTCGCCTGATAACCGTGCTGACTGTGGCACAAATTTGATATGTGATACCTGCGTTCTGCGATTCTGCCGTTTCAAATGAAATAACAAGAACCGTTTCAAATGAAATAACAAGAACTGCGATTCTGCGATGGTGCACGTCAATTTTTACCGTAACTATGGAAAGACGTTTCAAGAATCCCTGGAAACACCACGAAATCAATGAAAAATTTGATGATGTTCGTACCAACAAAGAATGAGTCTGGAGAGAAAAAAATCGCAGAACCCTCGGCTCTCGTAATTCCACAAAAATTCAACTGATTTGAAATTCACTGTCAAGGGGTTTTACATCAAATTCAAGGAAAATAGAGAGCAACCTCGAAATTTTTTTTTTCAACACAGCTGAAAAATTATTTCGAAGAATCCACTTCTGTATCGAGATAGACGACTGTAAGCTTTTATCACAGTGAGCAGAGCCGAAGCTAAGACTCAGTGAAGGCTATCTGGCTTACAGAGGGCTCGACCTTAGAAAGGAATGACAGAAAACAACTCAAGAGATTAGGATGCAAAGAGAATAACTGCTCAAGAAATCTCTTTTTCTGGCTCTGATACCATAAAACAGTGCGAAACATGCATATGGATTTTCAAATGAATTAATTGAATTGATTGAGCAACAATACTCAATAATAATACAGAGATATCTACAAAGATAGAAGCATCAAGTTTCTATGTAAAGAATCAGTTTCATCTAAGAAACTGCTAAAGGAAGAAAATTAGCAACAGCTAAAAGAATGAGCATTAAACTAAAATAGTATTATTCTAATAAGTATCCTCAGAGTTCAATCTGCTGACCCACTTTTGCAAACTGAGGGATAAAAGACCAAGAATCCAGTTACAACTTACAAGGAGATATTGATGTAAACAGTGATCAGTTCCATATTACCATGATAATTATTGAAATTGTTGTGCAAAAATTTCAATAACCAGAAATTATTGCAATATTATCACTGCTCAGACTTTTCTGTTGATATATTGTGATAATGGCGATAAATAGGTGCTTAGTGTATGACTGGTACAGAAGGTACATTGATAGAGTTATCTAACCATTCAAGCTGTAATCCACAAAACATCAAGCATTAACTGTAGCAGCAGAAAAACATAATTCAAAATTGTTGTAGCTCTTTTGCTTTGATGGAGTCTATGGGTTGGTCCAAACCACGTGTCCATGAATGGGCAAATAATGGGGGGGATGGGGGGTGGTGAACACTGAATTGCACTCAAGTGTTGATTTTCAACCCAACTAATGCAATTTCTTTAGCTGGGTACTGCCGTCTCAAGCAGGGTTCAAGCTTGCACTCAAGGGTCGATTTTCCACCCATCTAAATGCAGTTACTTCAACCAGGTGCTGCCCTTCAGGCAGAGCTCAAGCTCACTGAAGGATAAGAACGCAGAGTACATCTGATGTTTCACACAATCCCAATATTAACACAAAGATTAGGGGTTCAACTGATCAACCAAAGTGTGGTGAAGAGACTCTTGGACTTACAGGATAGTGATGAAACTCTACCAGGATCTTACTACCACTCTTACCCTTGATGCATACCCCTAGTTAAGCTAGCATAATATTTGGTGTTGGTGTCCCAAAGGCCCAAAAAAATAACAAATAGCTAGAGTTGTTGAGCAATAATACACCTAGTTAAACAAGTACATTCCTAGCCTCTTTAATGCTCACAGACAAGGTTGAAGCAATGATCACATTGCTTCCCCCAATGTCAAAAATCCAAACTCTTGTTTTTTACTAAAAATAGGAGTAAGTTCCACATTCTCTCATGGCTAACCCCTCTCACACAAGACATCACTTGCTTTTCTAATCACTCTTTTAACTGTGTTTTTTTCCCAAGAATGTGACTTTTGGCCTTCTCTCTCCTTACCAGAGTTTTGGTCGAAATTGGCTTGGGGTCAGATTTACAACTAAATCAAACTAATTTCCCTTGACATTTTTTACCCTACTAGTAAATTTTCAGGTCATTTCCTCTGTCCCAAGGCTTCCTAAGCACTAGATTTCCCCTGCTTCTTCCTTACTCTCTTACCCTATAACAGATTAGTCTACTTCCAATAACACCAATATATGGAACATGATCTGAAACATCAAGGATTAAAGAGTGTAGTATCCCAAGGGGATTTTTCCCCTTTGGGTTTCTATTTTGGTTAGGGTGTCCATTAAATCAGAAAAGACTATACACAGCAGTGCACATTCATCTTTTGAATTTTCATCAAACAATGGGCATTCATCTTTGTAATGCATGAATATAAAAGATCTTCAACAGTAATATAATTCTTCAACAAAGCTTCAATAAATTAGGGCTTACTGCCCAATGAACAGTAGATTCCTCCAACCATTAATCCACAGTATAGTTCTGATTACAATGTCAAGATTTAGTAGACCAGTATTCCAACTACCCAATGCTGCTGTTACTCTACTCATTAACTCACTGCCTACGGTGCTGTGACCGATTTGTTTTCTGTTTGTGGCAGACCCTTCCTTAACTGCTTTTTTCCCTGCTGTGAAGTAATGCTTCAACCTCTTGTTATGTTGGCTTACTGTTGTGCTACCCTACTTGCACAATCCGAGCCTGCAGAGGTTTCTCTATTTTTCAAGACGTATGTTGACCAGAATTAGATGTCTGCAGTCTTCAGAGAGATGTTAATTGGTAGACTGCTGCCTTAACAGCCTCGGGATTGAATTAGGGTGATGCTGCTGTCCTAAATAGTCTCAGGAAAGAGGACCAGCTCCCAAGCTGTGCCCTGAGAGACCTTCACTGTCTCTGGTAAAACTTGTTGTGCTTCATTTCCTTGACAGTTGCCAAATTCAGTACCCTGGATGTACCCCCGCTACCACAGGTCCAAACTGCTGTGCTTGGAAACTATGCCGCTGCCCTCAGGATGGGAGTTGAAACTTAGATGAGGCCTTAATAGCTTCAGGCCGTACCTTACAACCGTCAACTGATTTCCTGTACACTGAGAAATGGTTCCTCGCTGACCTATGTTTGGCTTCGTTTCCTCACTGAGGCAACCGAACTTCCAGTGACCAAAGACCTTCGCTGTTTTCAGAGGGAGCTTGCTGACCAGAGGGATAACCTTAGAGGGCTGCTTCTTGACCCAGGACAGATCTGAGTTTTGCTTCAAGATAATTCACTGTAATAGAAAAGAGAGAAAAGGGTGACTAGCTAGGGTGGGATCACCTCCAATGAAACTAGACAAAAGAAAAAGGTGTCTTAAAACTCTCAGAGCCTCAGGCTCAAAGAAAACAGAGACAATTTAATCCAATTCGATGAATGGGAAAATAATTCCATCTCTTCTTTATTTATAGATTCTTCATGGGGGATTTCTGTTCCTTAATCTAATGCGAGGGCTTCATGTGCAACCCCCAATTTGGGCCTTTTACCCCAACTACCCCAAAATGTACTCAGTGTTGACCCAAAACATTGGATAATGGGTTCCCCCCTTTAGTAATGACTATAGCCTATGGGGTTGGATAGACTACTTCCTCCTCCCTTGGGAAATTAATCCATAAGGGACATTACATAGAGTGCCATGATAAGAATGTAGATCAACTGTAACACGTGTCATTAACAAGTATATACTCAATAGTAATATAAGTATTCAACCATAATATCGAGGGGATGATGAGTCTGGAACATCATTTCCTAACTACCATTCCAAAGTTATGTAGAATAACCGAGATTAAAAAGTTCGAAGTCACCAATACACATAAGTATCAACAATAGCTAGCAAGGCTATCATTAACATTCATCAATGGTTGTAAGTCGTAATCACCTATCATCAAGGAATGGCATCTATCGAAGCTTCACTTGCCTTATGTGGACCTCCGAATGGGCTGTTGGAAACTATCCCACCTATGCATTCTGGACCTAAGAAGGTATCACCGAATTTCCACACTGAATCTACTACTTTCAACCCGGCATGAACAACCGTTCAACTCAGTGCAACCTAGCTTCTAACATGGTACCGAGGACATAGGGTGTGCTACATATAGAGTAGAGCCTTAAACAACATCGATTGGTAGATGCCGATGTCGCTTGATAGGTGCCATAAGTGCACGTAGCATGATCTCCATGGTGGGTGGAGATTGTCGTATTTTGTTAGTGTTGCCTTATATATCTAAGATGCTCCATGCTCGATTCATTGATGTAATTTATCTGGTGTCAGTTCATAAAGTGTTGTTGACTTTATCTCCCTTCAATTCATATCGGGGAATTTCACAATTTCCTTAACTACGTTGCACTATAGTAGGTGCGAGATGCTGGTGCATAATTTGATCCGCTAAGGCCTGGTGATGCAAATCAATGCTTCAACCGACGCATAGGAATAGGCTTCAAGCTCCCTCTAGCGATGTATCTTCACTCATCAAATCATGAGCATTAACAAATTACTCAACGGATTCTCTCCTTCGAGATGGGCTTGCACTTCTTCATAAGACACAATCAGATTCATGAGGTTACCTTCTTGGTGGATAACATTGATGTCTTTCCCATTTGAATCGATCTGCATTGTTCACGATATTAAACTGGTAGAAGTTGAATATTGCTTTTGGAACTCATGGCGACATGGGGTACAGTTGGTTCTTCAGACAATGCTATTTAATTCAAAGGGAATGATCAAGAAGGATGACCATTTGTTTCTTTATCGACTATTACAAAAGGCAGTACCCCTTTTAGTGGATATCATCAGGGGCGGAGATCTGAAGGATCAGTGACTCCCCATCCCCACTTAGACCTATATAATTTCTTTTATAACATATGCCCTTGTTCGAAGAAGCGAAGTCCTAACATTAGCTTATGTTCCAAGAATTTATGATGTTCCATAAAGAGCTTATGTTCCTACCAGTGTAGCACTGACAATAGCAGAAGTTCCAACATATATCCTTGTTCTAAGTAGTGATGCTTAAGCAATTTCAGTAGAATATTTCTTTTTGGCTGCAGCTGTTTCAGTTGATCCACGCGTAGATGATATAGATCTCATTTCCACTGATCGATATCAAGACCTATAAGCAATGGGAACCAAGGCAATAGTTTAACGTGTTTACCCATATCCAATTGACCGAGACCCATTAGCAGATCCAGTGACAGAGGCAGAGATGGTAAAAGAACCAAAGCAAACAAGAGCATAACCCCATAGACATCTAATTGAGTTTACCTGGTTACAGCAACAAAATAAGTAAGAGGTTGACCTATATACTCTAACATTCCAAGCATCTGAGGCCACAGAAGCAAAGGTAGCACCCCCAACAATTTGAGTTCTATAGTTGGTAGCAACGGATCGAGATCCATATTGTGACAAAGATGTAGTTGGAGTATCACCAATGGCACCAATAGCACCCGCACGAGCTACAACTAGACCATAAAACGAATTTGAGATCGAGAGCTAGCATCTTAGGCAGGGGCAGAGCATGCACCATCAAAGGGAGCAGTTTACACTTTTCACCCTATTGATTCATAACCAATTGATCGAGTGCCAAGAGAAGATCGATACAAACTGTTGGAGTAAGCATATCGAGGTGCAGTTAGTGGATATTACAGAATAGGAATGATCACTGCACCCATTGGTTGAGCTTGCTTGCACATTCTCAATTCACTTATCAAACAACTGAAACACGAGGAGGTTGAACCAACGAACTAACCTTGAATTAGACATGAAGATACCAACGAACTAACCCTGAATTAGACATGAAGATAAGTACACTATTTACTAAGGAACCTATAGACTAGGCAGAACATCTGTAGTTCCCTTGTCATTTGTAGTGGATAAGCTACTGATATTGCTGGTAATGGGTCTACTAATGGGCCTTGATATCTAATAGATGGGAGGTACGCTCGCTTTGGGTTTTTATCTAGAAATGGAATAGAAGCTGGATCTCTATCCGCAACTAGGTCTCTATCTGTAACATCATATGGAGCATCTGGAACATAGGTAGGATCACTGAAGGCATAATCGGGGTCTCAATCACGAACCTTTGAATAGAGATAGAACCTAGCAATCCATACAACCAGGGACAAATGAGAAACTAGCACTAAGAACAATCGATGAAAACAACTGCTAACGATACAAAATAGATTGGGGTATGTCATGCTTTTTATTGGTTGTCTTCTAGGCACTGCACCATTCATGCTATATAGTCCAATATTTAGTTCGGATTGTACCTTACGCAAGGTGCACTCTTTGAATTGGCTCTGCTGTGCCTGCTTGAGACAGAATAACAAGTTACGGACGCTTACTCTTTTCATCCCTGTAGCCAAGCCAATCTACTTGATTTATTGACTCATTTTACCAAGTTCACTCGTTGACCTAGCAGATTCTTAGCAAGCAGATTCACTAGCGACAAGTCAAGTGGACCTTGTCTACCAAGCAACAATCCCATTGGATTCACTAGCCACAGGAAAGGAAGGATTCAAACTATATACACCATCTCACTAGCCAACATCTCTTCATGATCGAGATTGAGCTACGGTTAATGCCTTTGCTCTTGGTAGTTATGAATAAATGGGGTCGATTGTAGGATCCACATCTTATATAGAGTTGGTTATGGCACTCAAACTGGAATCCGCTTTGCAATGTTGAATGCATCCGTGTGAATCAGATACTTCGATAGGCTGTGTTACTAAGAGACACACCCGCTTGAAGTCAATTTTCCGGTTCGTTGTTGTCTATCACATTTGCTTATTCGGGGTTATTTTCAGTTGCGGGTTAATCTTATTCTTCTCCCCTATCCAATTGACATATATCTCACTCTACATTCAGGATGAGTGGGAGGGAAGGAATAGATCTTCTTCGGTTTTTTCTTAACCCCCGATGGTTGGTAGACGAGACGAGAGAAGGTGGAAGGTGAGATTGCTCGGTTTGATGGCTATATAGTATAGCGATGGTGAGATTGCTTGGTTCGGTCAGTAGAAGCAGTCAAAGTAGGCAGGTAAGGTTGCTTGGAAGGTTAGATAGCTCTCGAGAATAGCTATTGGTGGGAGCAACTAGCAATAGAAGCATGAGTTAGTGTTAGGCCTAATAGCTAGCAGGAGTAGCGACATGAGGTCAAGTTTAGTTACCCACCCAAGGATTAGTCTTTCAACGTTCCTTGACCTTGCCATCCATAAAGCTAGGCATACTCACACTCACTTCCATTGGATGAAGAACTTCAAATGATTAACCAACACTGCGTGATTAACCCTTTAACTGATTACCGCTGACATTAACCACTTCAAACAATTACCACTTCCTGAATAACCACTTTAATAGATTAACACTACCTCATGCTATCCTACCCACTAATGCTTATATTGCAGGCCGTCCCTTCCACTGTTATACTTCCTCTATTATAGTCCCTCTCCCCCTAATGCTATATCTCTTGCAAGCCATTCCTTCCACGAATGATATCTCTAGCAGGTTCCTACCTTCCACTCAGACTTCCGTTATCCCTCCCACTATGAGTATCGAAAGGAAAGAAATCCCTTCCACCCATACTTTCTTACGTTGAGTAACCTTCCCTCGTAAAACATCCAGTGAATAGATATCCATTGAACTAGAACTGTCACACGATCTTACCTACGCACACTAATGATAACACTCTCACTGCTGCATCCCACACCCACCATCGCTAGGAGGGAAATATGAGGAAAGGGACATTCGCTAGCAGTTCGGGGATAGATCTATATTAGGGAAATATTTGATTTTTTCATACTTCTATAGCGATTTTGACTAGGAAAAAGGATCAATAATAGATCAAACCTTATCGTGCTTTCTATTTTAGAAAGAATGCCCTTGAAGATGCATTAGTTTGCCTTAGCTTCGTTGACTGTTCCCTACACAATCTCCTCTGGTTGGTGCTCGACCTAGCCAGGGGTTTATACTCTAACGCGCAGTGACCCAACGACCGACTGAGGATTCCCTTTTCATAAGCTTTTTGACACTCTAAGAAAGCTACGCTATATCCATAGCCCACAGGACCTCACCGTGCTATTCTATTATATAAGAGTAGAGCCTTTTTAAGCCTTTCCACAAATGAGTGTTCCACCTCTCCCAAGTAGTGGGGCCGACTGCATCCAAGGCAAGGAGCTCCTTGGTGGATGCCTCATGCCGGGATAGTAGCAGTGGGCAACTTATCATAGCGACGTACATCTTGGTGGTTGCAGCAAAGAGGCATATACAACAGAATTAGTCCTATTGAGGCAGGGTCCACCAAACAAAAGGAAGTATCCATAGGGGCAGGCTGCATCTAAGGCAAGGAGCTCCTTATGGCCAATTCAGAATCTATATGTACACCTGGGTGGCCATTACAGAGCTATGTGTATTGCATTCATTCTTCACTCATTAGAAAAAGAGAATCTATAAGTATATATACATATTAGTGGACGTAGAGGCCCATACTACAAAAGTTAGTTATACTTACACTCGCTTAACCCTACGAAGTGGGCTTTAGTATTGGTTGTCTCCAAAGGGAGGGATTTCTTCTGATTCTTGAAGTGCCTTGCGGAGCCCGAAAGAGAGGTCTCATTCAGTTTGTTGCTAGAAGCTGTAGCATGAAAGTGGGATTGATTTATTTTGGATGTTATCCCTGCCATGACCACAGGGAGAGCATAAGAGATTGACTTTTACTGAAAAAAGCGAAGCGATATTGAGTATTACTATCTGTTGATATTTGGTAGCATCGGATGTGCTCTAGCGTTGAAAATTGGTGGAGAGGCTAAGGCACATGAGATCTCCAAGACCCAGAAATCGTTTGGTGAAATTCCACCCGGATGGAGAGATATTAAAATAATTAATATTTTTAATGGAGTTCCTAAGTCTAAACTTAGGAAAATTAAAATTTTAATGTGTATTAATATAATATGGGTGAGAAAATTCTAAATAACGAGGATCAAGCCAAATCTAATTGTAGCCGTTGATTAGGGACTTAATCTCGAACATTGAATCGTCAACAGGAAAAGTATAAGAGGAGGCTTGAGGGTCAGTTGGAGATACACCAAGTTGATCAAGGATTCGATTTTCTGGGGCAGGGTTTGCTGAGAAATCGAGTTAGTGATCTGTTGTAGCGAGGAGAAGTTCGACAGGAGGACGAGAATACATTATCAAAGAGGCAGAGAAAGTTCCGCAGAGACAACGCAGAGGCTTGGAAGGTTGACGTAGAGGCAGCCAGGACTGACATAGGGCTGAGGAGGTCAGCACAGGTGGTGCAGAGGCCATAGAGGCTGACGCAAGCAACTCAAAGGGTTGCAGAGATGCGCTGGGCTGAAGAGGCAACAATGAGGAATTTTCGTGGCGCAGACTGAGAGCTGAGAGGCAGACGTAGAGTAGTAGAGGGTGACACAGTTCTGGAAGAAAGCTTCGAGCAACTTTCGTTGTCCAACTGAGGAACTGTTGAAGTCATTGTGGGGTTCATCATCCGGTGGCTGATCAGCCAGAATATCTCTCTCCGAGGAGAGGTACTTTTGCTAAGGATAATCTCTGAAGGGTGAGCCATTTTTGGCACCCTAGTTGTATTCAGAAACTGCATAATATTATGTAGGAATTTACAGGGTAAGTTCCTCAGACAGAACACCAAAGGACACCACTCACAAACAAATCACAGATCAATACACCAGTATTGTTGACGTGGTTAAAACCCTCAAAGAGGGAAACAATCCATGGCTTGAGCCAACGCGGCCACTTTATGCAATTTATTAATAAAAGAATGAAAATTTACATAAGCTTTTCTCATGAACGGTTACCCTACAAATGACTCTCCATGCTCTTTAAATAGAGATCATGGACCAATCGGGTGTTAAGCCACGGATCAAGTGTGGGTAATACCGAGGAGAGAATGAACCGTCCGATCACTACATATCCTGACCGTCAGATTGTAAGTTACAAAAGTACATAGTAAAGAAACACACCTTACCTAACTCTACACTAGACCAAGTTATACTTAACTATTTCCTATGTGTCGGAATATCCTAACATCCGCCCTTAAGAACAACTTGGGATAGGATTGAAGGATGTACAAATATGACACAATAGGAGAAGGAAGGAGGCATTAGAGCCTATCCCCCCTTAGTGAGAACTTCCTGAACTCTAACCATAAATCGAAGTTTAGTAAACTTCGCCTCTGTGAGAGCCTTTGTAAGGATGTATGCAACTTGATCATCTGTTGAACAATATTGCACTTCAAGAACATGGTCATGAATGAGCTTTTTAATGAAGTGCATGTGTAGTTCAATGTGTTTGCTGCGTTGATGTTGGACTGGATCTTTGCATAGTTGAATGGCACTTTGATTATCACACCAAAGTGTAGTCGGATGCTGCTGCTGAAAGCCAAACTCTGACAGGATTTGACGAAGCCACAGGGCTTCTTTACTAGCTTCTACGGCACTACGGTACTCTGCTTTTGCTGAAGAAAGAGAAATGGCACTTTGTTTCTTGCAAGCCCATGTAATAGGTCCTGAACCAAGAGTGAATACATAACCTGCAATAGACTTCCGATCATCAAGGTCAACAGCCCAATCGGAATCAGTGAAACCAACCAGTAGAGGAGATGCTTTTGCACTGTAATGAATCCCAAACTGAACTGTACCTCGAACATAACGAAGTATTCTTTTAGCTGCTTTCCAATGACTTTCATGCGGGTTTTGCATAAACCGAGCAATAAGGCCAACAACAAAGGAAAGGTCAGGACGAGTATGGGTCAGATACAAAAGTTTTCCTACAAGTTGACGGTATAAGGTAGCATTAACTTCAGGGGAAGTACAAGTGACTGAAAGTGGGAGAAGGGGTTGGCTTGCAGTCTTCCATGTGAAAATGGTGTAGAAGATCATAGGCATACTTGGACTAGGAAAGGGAAATAACTTCCTTGGATTGCAAGACTCGAAGACCAAGAAAATAATGCAAGTGTCCTAAGTTTGTCATTTCAAACTTTTTTTTAAGGCTGGACTTCACATGGTTTATAAGGTTGGGATCACTACCAGTAAGGATAAGATCATCAACATAAAGAACAAGAATGATAAGAGACTTCCGGATGAAGAAGTTATGGCTTTTTGAAGAAAAGTTGTTGAAAATACTGACGAAGTGCGTGAATGTGCGGAAATGAATGATAATGTTATTTTTAAAGGCCCCCCCCCCCCTTCGAAAACTTAATCTAATTAGCTCACTTTAAAAAAAAGATTTTATGTGACTCACTTTTATAAATAAGTGAAAGTCACTTTTACAATGGTGCTTTATGAGCTACCCACTAAATTGTAACTTGAATAAAATTTAAAGAGACTTTAGAATTATAAGTGACTCACTTTTTATAATGGGTGAGAACACTTTTACATAAAGTAACTTTAAAACATAAGTTACATGTGCTTTTTGAAAAAGTAACTCAACAAAAAAAAGACTTGAACTCAAGACCTCTATTCTCATAAAGTAACTTAGGACCAAGTGAGTTAGTTTAAAAGGTTAGTAATCTTTGAAAAAGAGGAAGGGGTTTTTTTTAGTCATTGAAGCTTTGGGGTGCGTGCTTACTCGAAAAAGCTCTTTTTTGCCTCCAAATTTTAAAAAATGATGTAGCTAGGGCTACCAGAAATCTTTTTGCGTGAAACGAAAGGGGTTCCTCACTAGAACAGATGCTCCTAACACAATAGAGCAGTCCTCTCGGCCCGAAAGCAGTCAGAAACAGTAGATCTAGGAAACGATAGTCGGATGTACCAACTTCAGACTTGGATCACCAACGCATGCGGCCCTCAAATAGCTTTGATACCATGTAGGAATTTACAGGGTAAGTTCCTCAGACAGAACACCAAAGGACACCTCTCACAAACAGATCACAGATCAATACACCAATATTCTTGACGTGGTTAAAACCCTCAAAGAGGGAAACAATCCATGCCCTGAGAGCCAACGCGGCCACTTCAGGCAATTTATTAATAAAAGAAAGAAAATTTACATAAGCTTCTCTCATGAACTGTCACACTACAAATGACCCTCCATGCTCTTTAAATAGAGATCATGGACCAATCGGGTGTTAAGCCACGGATCAAGTGTCGGTAATACCGAGGAGAGAATGAACCGTTGGATCACTTCATGTCTAGAACATATTGTGAACGTCAGATTGTAAGTTACAAAAATACATAGTAAAGAAACACACTTTGCCTAACTCTACACTAGACCAAGTTATACTTAACTATTTCCTATGTGTCGGAATATCCTAACACTCCATAAGACACCACCAGACTTCCACCTTGTTCACTGTCCAAGATTTTCAAGTTCTTCACTTGTTCAAACCTTCAAGTTCATCACTGTTCTAGGTTCAAGGTTCTTCACTGCCCAAATCTCCATACACCTCCAATGTTCTTCACTGTTCACTGTTTATCAATGTTCACTATTCATCACAAGTCTGCAATTCGAGTTACTTAAGTACTTCTCCACAACCAGGTCAACACTTATTCAACAAGTCCGAGATGAGGTGGTCCAAGCTTGTAAACAATGCTTGTGACTGTACACAGATCTGTGGTTAAGGCAACTGTCCAAGTACTAGACTGAGGTACCAATCTCCAACAAGTGTTAACACAGAACTGAACACTGGTCCGAGGTAAGGTAGCAAGTCCGACCCTCCTTATTTCTCCACAGGTCAGCTGTCTAAGCTTACTGATGTAACTGCACTTGTGTCATAGGTTCGAGGTGTAAGTTTCTTCCACAGTCCGAGCCTGAGGCACCTGTCACAAATCCTTATCCAAGTTTAGTCCACAACTGGTCAACAATCCGAATTCAGTAATCCGAGTTTGATGTCACTAGGTCAGCTATAAAATCTTAACCTAGTAATACAATAATGGAGGTGCTTAGCCATAATATCAAATAACCCCGAGTGAAGATTACCATCATTTCAACTCTGAGTACACAATCCATTATGAATTAAGTATTATTAAGTAAAAAGAAATGCAAGTACTTGATAGTGGTTGCTTCCTTACCAAACAATTGCATCCTATCATATATTTTTATAGAGAGTTTAGGATAAGCCTCAAGTTGCGTTGCTTAAGTTGGCACTGAAAGATATGGGAGAGTCTAAGAAGTGAGTAATGAATCTGACACAATTTAAAAGCTATCGAACGTTGATAATATTTTTTTTGCTTGGAATGACAGTGTATACAAGGATTCACATTGTGACTTCAATGAATATCAAACTATACATATGGAAAAACTGATAATGATCCAAGCCCATGACAAATTGGTAATTGAGTGATAGTTGTCCATGTCCATGAAACAACCCAACAACCGTAAATGTTGCTCACATAAGAATGTTACATTCCTAAGTTGGTTAATGCTCTTTCTATCTTTGAACGAGTGATCTTGCCATTCTCTGAACATATGATTGATAAGAAAGTTATAGGACTAGTATTGTTTTCAATAATCACATGTTACCACTTTAGACTGTGTATGGGAAATGTAAAAGAATGGATACTTATTTCATTGTTGTGGAATGATATAATTGTGGGTTAATATATTGGCTAATTTGAGAAAACAATTCATTTGAAAAGACTATTTTAAAGTGTTTCATTTGTCTGATTCATCAAAGGGTGCTCTTTCTGTGAAGGAGTAGAAAGCTTTTCAATTGAATACACTGATGTTTCAATTTGTATAATCTGAAATTCATGCCAAACATGCATTTTGTTGAGCATTGGATTTGTAGTTAAATAAGTTTGTCCACATTAGCCTGATGTAACTTGTTTTGATTAATTATTTACTTCTTCTCTTGCTTCACTTCTCCCTTGACCTGTTTTTGAAAGGTTTTGATGAGATTAGAGTGGATAGTGCCTTATTCTGCTTTGTAATTTCTTTGGTGTTCTTATATGTGGTAATACAACTACAAACCCTTATTCTTAAGTTCCTTTTGCCAAAGTAACCTGGTTGTCTGTAACAGGGATAATACAAAGACTGCACTATTGGATGCCATGTATGTGTTTCTCAAGAAACCAGATTATATCAAATATGTGTCAAATTTGGTCACTGTTTGTTCTCGAATTCTTTTGACTGGACCACCAGGTGAGCAACTATTTTTTTTGTCTTAGTTAATACACGTGCTTCAAATTGCACTGTGATATGCCTAGTCAGTTCACCAGTTTTTGATAAGCCTGCTCATGCTGGCAGTTAGACTTGAAAGGTCATGACAGATTTTGGTAAGCAGCAGAGTTGTACTTATTGCTGATATTTTGAAATTATTGCGATAATATTGCCAAAACCAACCTTGGCAATAATATTAGTAGTATATATCGTGATAATTTGCCCACTTAAAAATTTAAATTATTGCAATAATTTCAATTTATTGTGATAAATTTAGGTAACTATTGGGATAATTTGGAAAATTGTCACTCTATTTGTGTCAATATTACTTTATAAAGAAATTCTTGGTCATTTAACCCTCATTTTGTAAAAATGAGTTCGAGGATTGAGATCTGAGTATACTGTGACTGTTTTCCATCAAGCAAATATGGGGAAATCTATTTTTAACATTACTTAAATTTACTTCAATTTTTAACATTATCATTAATTGTTTCAGGATGCCTGACAATGGTTCCAACCTCATTAGATCTCTTATGGAAAGGATAATTTTAGATCCCATTCAAAATTCAGCAGATTTAACAGTTCACAAGATTTCAAGATTGGTAGGATTGAAACATTCCCACTAGATTCTGTCATGTATGAGGATATGGAATTGACATTTAATTGAGAGCACCAAGCCCTCTATGTACCTCGATGTTGATGGGCATTGATTATTGAACTCCTCGATCATGACCTTAGTAACAATGTACTCTTCACTCAAAGCAAAATCTCTAATTAAGCATGTAAATCTATTTTAATCTTATTTAAATGTTTAGAAGGTGATATTGGTGATGAGGATCCCAATATAGGGAGTGACTTTGATGTTATGTAGCTATTTGTTGTAGCATATTTTTTTTTAAACTGCCTTAGGTACCACATGCACTTCCCACTTACAGTCACCTAGGCGGAACCTAGGAAAGGCTACTAAGTCTACCACTCGACAAGTAAGGACCACGCAAGATAGTATGTAAGATTTATGTGTATGGGCAGGATAGCAGAGTCCAAAACTATCAAGTGCCTAGACACTTCGAAGTCTCCTATCTACAACGGATCTAAAACATTGAGAAACAAACTTAGTGGGGATATCACCTAGTCTACCCCTAGTGTGATGTTTCTTATCTCCAAAGAGTCTTCCTTGTAAACGAGACTCGCAAAGTGAATTTTTTCACTCTTTATTTTACTAATTTGAAGTTTTCATGACCTTGGAGTGGATTCACACACACACACACACACACACACACACACACACATATTTTTTTACAAAATGTTAATATTTTATGTATTTTTTGGTTGACTAGTCCAGTTTTGATGACATTGTTGAGGAAGTTGTGACTGTTATTGCGAAATATAACATCGCAGTGCAAAGTTCACTAAGCACTCTAGAATAGGAGCAACAATGGGATCAATCACCAGTGTAAGCGTAGCAACCATTCCCCCGCTATTCTGTGGTTGGATATTATCCCCACAAGGGAGTCTTCCCTAGTAGAATTTAGGGACTATATAATGTTAAGCCCTTAATAAGCCTCATGTTACCCATAAACCTCTTATTAAGCCCTAGATATTGAGTGATTACTTATCTACTGTTATATTGTTATGTAGGCTATAACCCCTCATGGTACCATTTTATTATTATTATATCCTTTGTCTCCCATATATTTACTATGGAGACATAGTCTTAAGATCATCAAATATTGTCTTGTTCATTGTATTTATAGGTTTCCCCTTCAAAGTGTACTGTAATTCTTGGTTTCTTATCATTTTTAAGGCGCAATGATCACAACATTTGGTATCAAAACTCTTGATCCTAGGGTTTTGGTGCTTCAACCAGGGCATCATGGCATTTTCACTATAAATTTTTCTCCAGAAGGTTTTAGATGGTGAAACTTGCAGAAATCTTAAAAGACATCTTGAGCAATCTCTGGTTCAAGTTTTAGATCTTGATTCAAGATTTTTGAAATATCCTACATTGTGTCAAACAGGTTAGTTTGACATTGTTGCTATATTTTTTTTGTGAATTTTTATACCGTCTAATTTGCACCACATTGAGGCCCAAGTTGCACGAAGCGTCGAAACGTTTCTGAGTTTTTGAAACGAATATGTTTAGAAACGTTAGCTCCCAAAAATGGAAACGTCTACTGAAACATTGTCCAAAACGTCATATATGTTTATATATATAAAAATAAATTTATAAATAAGTGAATAACACAATATATTGCAAAAAAGCGGAATAAGACCCATAGATGACAATTTAGAAGGAAAACCAAGTCTATATTAACTCTCATAAATGATTACATGATGGTTGAGTTTCGGTCGAGTTTCAGAGTTTTGGGTATGTGTACGTCTCGAAACGTCGGGTTCCTAGAAGTTTCGTGCAACATAGGCGAAATCGTGTTGAATATTTGGTTTGTAAGGCTTCATAAAGTGAAACTTGGAACATATTAAGGAGAAATCTTGGGGAATAGCTAGTTCCGTTTTTAGAATTTGGTTTGCTTTACTTAAGGAGTTATACCCTATGGAAGTTGAGGTTTGTGAATAGTCCTAAAATAAATTTTAAATGGGTCAGCTTGGTATTTTTGCTATATCTTCTTGTCTGGAAATTTTTAGATTGTGAAATCTTTAGGAATTTCAAGAGACATATAGAATTACCTCAGGTACAAGTTCCAGAATTAAACTTCGAGAATTGGACTTGTCGCACGTTATACAAGTTTTCTCGTGGGAAGCGGCCAAAAAATGAACAAATTTTGGGAAAGTTACTATAACTTTTAGTTGGCACATCAGATTCCTGTGGAACTGTAGAAACTACATATCAGAGTATTGTAGAGCAAATTTTCAAATCCAAAAAGCCTCAAATCTCATAGATATATCAATAAAGCTTTAGCCATTATGATATTCTCCAAATTAAGGTACACAACTTATTAGTGACCTAATTGTTCATTAGATGATTCTATTTTTTTTTGTTGTAATAAAGAGGAGGGCTATTATTATTTTCCAACATGCCTCCAAGGAAAGCTACTTCAATTAAATCTACTGAAAGCCATCCTTCACTCGTGAAGAAAGTGAAGACTTACAATTAAATCTACTGATGGCCATCCTTCACTCGTGAAGAAAGTGAAGACTTACAATTAAATCTATTGATGGCCATCCTTCACTCGTGAAGAAAGTGAAGACTTATAATTTAGGTTATCTCAATTAGAGAAAAAAGTTAATGAAATGGATAGTACTATGTTGAAAAAGGTGGATTTCTCAGGTTCTCAAGAAAAGCTTAAAAGAGAAATGGAAAAGAAGATGAATGAAAATAAGTAAGGAATAGAAAAGAAGAAGAATGAAAATAAGGAAAATCACAAAAATTTTCGATTGCCATGGAAAATATTTTCTTGGAGAGGATTCCTAAAAGGGATGTGGAGATCCAAAGAAATCATGAACATAAGGGGAAACATGTTGTTGAGAATCAATCTCATATTGGGAGTATGCTATCACAATTGAAGAGCATAAATTTTGAATTGTAGAACCATAATCATGAATTTTCAATCCAAGGTCCACATCATCAGGGCTTCAAGTCAGCTCCAATGAACTACTACATTCCGAATATTGATATGAGGAAATTTGATGGTCATGATCCTGTAGCATGGATATTTTAGATGGAGCAATCCTTTGATCTATACACTAAATGGTATCCTTACAAAAGGTAAATATTGCATCCATGTTTTTGGAACAAGACCAACATGTATGGTATCAATGGCTTTGTGAAAGAAAAACGATTCTGTTATATCTTGGTCCATTTTTACGGAAGAATTGATAGCACATTATGGGGATATTAAGAACAACACATTCTTTAGTCAATTGGTAAATCTTCGACAAAAAGGTCTTGTTAGAGAGCACATTCAATAATTCCAAAATTGAGTCATAGAGTAGAGAATATTTTAGAGGATACTTTGTTAGACTTATTTATGGTTGCTTTAAAGGAAAGCATCCAACATGAGGTGTGTCTCTTTGAACCTAAATCTGTAGAGCATGCTTTCAGTTTGGCAAGGAAAGTTGAAAGTAAAAATATGGCCACCAGAAAATTGGTCACTAATAACTATAGATAAAATCATGCTCCATTTCTTACACTGGTAAGGTTGAGTCCTCAACAAATGGATGAAAGAAGAGTAATGGGATTATGTTTCAACTATTACAACAAGTATAATCAAAGGCATAAATGCACTGAGAAGAAATTAATTATTCTGCATAGACTATGAAGATGAAGAAGATCAAGAAGTGGAAACTTCTCAAGTTTTAGAGTTAGAAGAAACTACAACAATCTCTTGTTGTTACTTCACAAACCCCCTTCAGAAGCCAAAGGGTCATTGTATGAATTGATTAAGGTAGTACCCATAACTTCACCAATTTCAAATTGGCAAAAATTCTTGATTGCTTTGTATCTCTAGCACTAGAATTTCAAGTAATGATTGCAGTCGGAGGTACCATAAATTGTTCAGGGAAGTGTAGTAAGGTTAAGTTGAGTATGGGGGCGTATTTATTGGTTAGTCTCGTGATTGCAATCCAAATGGGTGGTGTTTATATTGTGTTAGGGGTCCTGTTATCACTTGCCGCCTACACCTACTTACAAGTTAGTGAGAAAAGCCTTCAACCCCACAAGGTGTGGTTGGTGGTAGGGAACTCAGAGAAGGGTTTGTCACACTAATCCCGACTCTCTTCGTTTGAGCTATCTCCTAGGTTAGCTAAGGGGGGTGGTCCCTAATGAAAAGTTAAGTTAAAAGATGTGAGTTTCTAGGAGAGTATTATAGTGAAAATGGATTACTTTTAAGGATTTATGAGCAAATATGATGTGAGCAACTTAAAATAACAATGTCAATCACTAACATGAGAAAAACCATAAAACCAGTGCCTTATAAGGAATTTACTCAACAATTTAAAGATATATTTGCTCAAAGTAAAATGCAAGATACAAAAATGCTTTTGAGATAATCAAATTTATGAATCAAAACATGTGAAACATATCTTGCCAAAACCCAACAATTAGTAATTAACTTGGAAATGTAAAAAGGAAATGCTAAACCAAGACATCAATATGAAATTAGACTTGAAGCATGAAAAAAAACACTTGTTTGAAAGGATTGCAATACTTGCTTTTGGAATAGACTTTGCATATGAAAACTCAAACCATCAAGAGACAAGTAAAGTAAATGTAATGGGAACTGCTATTGGTTAATTTTATTAATTACTTCTACAACAAGATTGCAATTGAACTTTTCAATCCTCAGACATCACCCTCGCCCAAAGATATGGATCTCACAACCAAGAGTCAGTAGAGGAGTAGAGGGTCCCTAAGATGTCTACTTCAACCAACTTATGTTGGAGGTAAAATTTTAATGAGGCTTGGGGCCTTATACTAAAATGACTAGATGCAGTGCAAATTGTGTTAATTCCCCAATTAAAATAATGCCACATGCAAATGCTTCAAAGAGAAATAAGATAGTTGCAAAATTTGAGAGACTAGAATGTAAATGAGCTCATATGTTTTTGCACCATTAAATGGAAAATAGACAAGTAAAATGGATTAGATT
This sequence comes from Pinus taeda, assembly GCA_000404065.3. NCBI lineage: Eukaryota > Viridiplantae > Streptophyta > Pinopsida > Pinales > Pinaceae > Pinus > Pinus taeda. The sequence continues at coordinate 81,098 of APFE030294969.1, read as the reverse complement.
GTTTTAAGCCATAATTGTTTCAAATAAATGATAGTGCTCCAATAGTTTCCATGACATATAGCATAAATTGACCAAGTAGTAAAGCATATACTTGAAGAAGTTATGAAACAATTAAAACTTGCCAAAGTATGAAGTGTTTACAGATGAGATAAGATTTGCTCAAGTTTGCAATTTGGAAGCTTATGCATATGAGAATTTAAATACAAGATTTAGGAAAAATTGCATGTGGAGTGAAATGTGTTAATTTTAAGCATGCACAAAATTAAATTAAGTGCTAGAAAATTAAGAAAAACTAGAAGCAAAATTAATCCACCCACAATAATCCCTCATCTAAATGAGGATGGTGGATGCCATGGGAAAAATCCCAAGGTCCCTCAAACAATTTTTTCTTCTTCATGTTTTATTAGCGTTTAAAGCGGGCAAAAATGCCTCTAAGAGGACTGCCCACAATATGAGAGAGATATTTACAAAGATAGGAATCTAACAAAGCTAGATTCTCTCCCAAAAAATATAACAACAACAAACTTGAAGATGGAAAAAACTCTCCAAAAGAGATTCACAAGGCTCAAAAGGCCCACGGCTCGGATGAGTTTGCAACTCTCTCCCTAGAAATCATTCCTTGAATAATGTGAGGGGATTTTGCATGCACACGAGTGAGTAGTTTCCCTATACTTCTCCTCAAGCTCCTTGCTGCCCAATGCTCAAACATATAGGCTGCAAAAGAAAAACAAAACCAATTGTTAGCGTGAAATTAGGAAAAAGAAACCAAAACTAAACTAACTGGGAGTTTTTGTACTCTATAGCTACCTGATCATCCATTTAAATTTAAAATACTTCTTTGATTATAGCTCTTTCAAAGTTATATCTCTTATTCAAGAGTCATTTCCAAAGCTAGGCAAGTAATGGGGTAAATAGTGAATGAAAAACCCAGTTAATTATCCGCCTCTGAAAAAGAAGGGATAATTAACCAGATAAAAAAAACACTCCAAGGTGTATTCATTTGCTGATCGAGTCCCAACATCCTAGGCTTGTTACAGACTCAAATCTCATCATTACTAGTATCACTTACTACAATTTCCCGCAGGGTGTGGAATCTGGGTACAAGAAAGATGATGAGAAAATAGAAGTAGAGTTAAAAACTCTGTTGACTGATGATATCTAATGGTACAAGTGTCCTGGATCATCCTTGGGCATGGAGTCTTTCATATAATCATCAGGTGCTACTCCAGTGGTCAACAGGTCCAATGGTTACAATCATTTTGAACAATGACCCTTAATTTCCAATATTTTTTCATAAGATTTTTCTTAGAAGGGATGGAAATTGAGCTTATAGGTATCCAAGGGAAACCCAGTAAAATGATAAGCTCTAATAGCATGACAAAATTACTAAGAAAGTGAAGAATTTAAACAAAAATAAACACATATTATAATATATCAGAGACATTAACAAACCAGACATGGCGGAAAAGGCCAGAGAGCCTCACTGTATTCCTCTTTCCATATTATACAAATAATGTTTATGATACACATATAAATACACGAGGAATTTGTCTCAAGATAGTGTGTCTATCTTGGACAATTTGGTTGAGCAAATATCTCAACCACACACTAATCTAGGAGCCTAACTAGTTGGAGAGAATATCTTAACCAACTAGACTTAAACTGACTCCTATCTATGAGGAACAAAAACAATCTAGAAAGTTGGGAATTAAATCCAACTTTCATGATTTAATTAATTTAAGATTTTTGGACTTATTATTGTTTTTAATGTGAGAGTGAGGCTAACATTCCCCCCCTCAATGATAAGTCCAAAGTAAGAACTTGGTACCATCTCCAAGTCGTCATGCTGAAATTGTTGATCCTCAACGAAAACTCACCTGAAAAAACCGCCAAAGCTGGATGCCGAAAAAAATCCAATCTAAAGAGAACTTGAATCAACAAGAAGTTTGATACATCTCTGAAAATTGCTTAACAACTCCATCAGGTGCCAAGCCGCAAAAGGATCCATCTGTCCTTTGCTTTCAATCAACATCCCAATTGCTTGTCCACTGATAAAATGTTGATAACGCCCACTGGCTACTTTGATGTTGATCATCTAGATTCCACTGGCTAATTTGTTGATGTTGACCGCCCACTGGTTGCTTTAATGTTGACTGCCCACTTGCTAATTTGACGATGCCCACTAGTTGATTTGATGATGATGCCCACTGGCTGATTTGATGATGATGCCCACTGGTTGATTTTGTTGATGTTGTTGAAACTTTCAGTCTGACAACCACCTTCAATTCCATTATCATTTCCCCCTTGTCAGCTGAAAGGAGAGACAATCATCTGTATTTGATTTTTGAATTCTGAACTCCCCCCCTTCAGGTGTAGGAGAGTTTCACTGTTGTACTCCCGCTTTCAGGTGCATGAAAGTACCATCTTCATTTGACTATTGGCCGCAATAGGTGAGATTGAATTTTGTTGTAAAACTTATACAATCGTTTGACTATTGACAACCATACCCAAGGATCAATCCATGCATAATTGATAATTAATCTGGTTGGTTGGTGTTGTTTGCAACATTTCTATGATGAGTGATTCTGCTTGCCACAATGGTGACAAGGATGGAGATCAAAACAGTGATCTTCCATGTGACCTTTTCTTTGACAATGTTTGCGTGTGGGTTTGTCTTCAACTTTCTCATGGCTTGTTGATGTTATTTGATCAAGAAATCTTGCACTGATCAACTTGATCGGCTTAGAATAATGTGGGATATGCAAGTTGTTGTCATCTTGGTCATATCCTAGTCCACATCGATTTTTGTTGCTTCGGATTTCTTCCCATGGCTTGATGATTGGCTTGGAAGAAGAAGATTGAACTTGATTGTGGACAACTTCTTCACTTGAAGTTGCATGGATCAATGGCTTGGAATCATCATCTTTTGAATTTGGATTGTTGAAAGGCTTTGAAACACATCCCATCTGCAACAACTCATCTTGTTGCAATTGTGATTCTAGTTGAAGAAACTCAGTTGTATCATGTGTCTGTTGTAGATGCATTGAAATATCAACAAGAGTTGCTTTGCTGATTTGTACCATGTCTTTAGCAGTTGATACTATCAAATTGTTAAGAATCTGTAACAACTGAATGTTTTTCTCGATGTGAACTCCCTGGAACTCACACTCGCTTGCTTTTAATACTTGCTGGATTTTTAGAACTTGTTTGCTTGAATGCTTGATCTTGCTTACTTGAACTCACGCTCACTTGCTTTGGAATTTGCTTGATCTCTTGCTTGGTTAAACTTGTTTTGCTTGATTCACACTCACTTGAATACTATAATTCACACTTGCTTGCTATAGATATGAACGGGCTTGATTGTTGTTTGAATATCAAATTTGCTTGCTTTAGAGTTGAACTCGCTCGCTTGATGCTTGCTTCAATTAGTTTCAGGCTTGCTTGATGTTGTGAACTTTGCACTTGCTTGAACTCACTCACTTGATTGATCAAAAGAAGGGTGTCGAATACTGTCGAAAATGCACCTAAGAGAAGGCTTACAATGGTTTGTTTGTTTGTTTGTTTTTTTTGTTCTTTATATCTTTCCCCATAGGAAAGAACTGAGCTGATCAACCTCGAAGGGGATCAAGCCCCGCGGCCTACTAGCTGAGCCTAACCCCAAGGGCGTCGAGGAGAATTGACCCTGTGACCTCTCGATCGGCGAGGTACTTTAACAACGGGATTCGACCGGTTGAACTAACCCTTGGGGCTATGAAGGTTTACAATGGTTTGAATGAAAGGTTCAAATGAATTTGATGACTCAGTTGAAAACATACTTGACTTAATTGACCCCCTATTAATTCAAAGCTAGGGTGTTGGTTTCAACTGAGAATGCACCCTTACATTTCAACTCAAGTTTATTTGAATTTAACTTACAAATTATGATTTGCAAGTTACAATTTTGTGTTGAGTTTGATTCTTACAAAAAATGTTGCAAGTGCATTGTCCAAAAATTGGTTTTGAAATTGATGCAAATGTTGTTGATGTAGACTTGTCTTGGAATGCTTGAGTTTGCAGCTTAAATTGATTGTCTTGAGTGAATGATGTTGAATTGCTTGTTGATGTAGAATTGTTTTGAATGCAGATGTTGACAGCTTGATATCTTTGATGCAACTTCTTGATTGCTTGTACTTTGCTTATGTATGCTTGATTACAAGAGTCTTGAAGAGAATTTATTATGTGCATGCGTTTGTTTAATTTCTTGTGTACTCCGTGTGTACCATTTTACAAAGATAGTGTCAAAAAACTAGACACAAAAAATAAGCAACATCAAGAATCGAGAAAAGCATGCGCCATCACAAACGTACTCATGGTGTACCTAAGATCACTTTATTCAATTTCGGGCGGATCTATGACACAATCACCAAAAAATGATATCTTTATTATGCTTGATACAATGTTGGATTCTCTTTTCAATGGCCTTTGTCATGATACATGCATTACTCTCATTTTCATACACACACACTTATACATCAAGGACTTCTAAATTTGTCTTGATTTTGGACAATGACTCCTTATCACTAAGTAAAAAATTTAATGCACCTTATCTCTCCAAAGTAAAAATTTTAATGCACCTTATCTCTCCAAAAAAACTTTAAAAACATCAACCTTATTACAAGCAATGCTAATATCAAGCTCGCAACCCTTTAGAGCAATTTGTCTTAAAAAATGAATACTTTCAACAATGAGCTTCCCTTTTAAAAATATTCACTTATCACTCCAAAAATTACACCTTATCGCTCCATTACATAAAGAATACTCCTTATCGCAAAATTACAAAATTCAAAATAAAGAACACACCTTCTTAAGTAACTTTTAAATTCCTTTAACTTTCAAAAAACACTTTATGAAATCACTTGAAAAGTGATATAAAGTTACCTAAAAAAGGTGAATAAATTTTAGATTTTGATTTAAAACATGCACCATTCCCTTTATAAAAAAATATGCGTACCTTAACCATACATATTTTTTTTCAAAACTTTTTTTCACCGTAAACTTTCAGCTCAAACTTGTGCCCAATCACTAAAGATGAATACAAACCTTGCACATAGATAACAACGACAAGGAGGATTCGTGAACACTGTTGGTCTTCAACAAGGAAAAAATTGTTCACGTGATTTGCCTTTGCTTCACCGACACTTGAGCTCAATTTCCAACACCTCCAAAGGCATTTTTCTCCTTTCTTTTCTCTTCGACTTGTCCTGCCAACTCTTAGTCAAATCTCATTAATACCAAATGCTTGCAGATTTACACAGATATACAAATAATCAAATATTCAAAGGTCAGAAGTCCACTTTCTGAAAAACAAAAAACAATTTGGCGAGTGTGGAACCAATTTCAATGAAATGGTGATGTACATCCTTTTCAACCTGAAGATTTTGTTTCGAGTAGCCATTGTAACCCATTACACTAGAAATTTCAATTGAACATATGGTTTTGGGTCACTATTGACTTAATATATATGATGCTTCTTCCACATGCGTGCCAAGGTTGATCAAAGAAATGCGCAACTGACAGTGTCTCTACTCTACTCAACTGCATTCATGGCAACGGTTGGATTAACATTACTGATTATCGAGCTCATTTAAACTCTATTGCTCAGATTTAAACAACCAAGTCCATTTACAACGAACCATGAGAATTTCCTCTTCACACATACACCACTTATACGCTTCTATATTCAACACAGATCTTCCAACAGTATTTTTATTCAACACGGTCAATAGCTCTTCACAGGTATACAGTCAACAATTTCTCCACTAAGCTTTACAGTGCCACAATTTTGATGATAAATTCTTTGATTGGTCACACACAACTATTTGTTTGAAGGCTTCTACTGGCGGATCCTCACACATGCAAACAATTTGTTGAACGCTTGTGTTATTAACATGACAGAGCAAGCTAATGGCCGGGGCATTTTAATCCATGATTTTTCCCACAAAGACCATGCAAGTGCCCATTACATCAAACACAACCCGATAAGTATGTGAAGTGCAGTTCTGATGCCACATAGTCATTTGAAATTTACAGTGACAAGTCTGTCCATGTTGAGATCACATCGTATTTGAATAAACATGCCCTTATTCCAAGCAACATGTTTTCCTCAATCACATAATCTCTAGTCGGTAGTCTCCCAACGCAGAACCATCAATCATTCAACACATTCGAATACACATCGCTTCATTCTCCTCCACAAAAAACCACCGATTTGTAAGAGTGTCTCGTCTCTATGCCGTTATCTCAGAAGTTTGGTGTGAGCAATGTATCACTGCTCTGTCACACAAAACCAAATGCAAACACTTAAGCTTATGATCGACTCTCACAAATATCACCATGACTCCGATACCACATGAAGGATTTAAAGAAAAATAAACACATATTAAAATATATCAGAGACATTAACAAACCAGACATGGCAGAAAAGGCCTGAGAGCCTCACTATATTCCTCTTTCCATATTATACAAATAATGTTTATGATACACATATAAATACATGAGGAATTTGTCTCAAGATAGTGCGTCTATCTTGGACAATTTGGTTGAGAAAATATCTCAACCACACACTAATCTAGGAGCTAAGTCACCTGACACGGGGATTCGTAGAATACAAGAATTCGAGTGTCGGATTCAGACACGTTGACCCCCCGGAACAGGACATGTAGGATTCGTTATATATATATATCTATATATATATTAAAAATTAGATATTTCTTACACAAATTCTCATTAATGATACAAATTCATTGATTTCAAACATAGATCTTCATCTAGATGTTAGTTTTACTGTTTACAAAGTAAGTTAGCAACATTATAACATGCATAGTACATACAAAATTCAAATACATGTCAAATAAATCATGATTCATAAATGAAATACAACTTACAAGATAGTAAGATAAAGACACTGACAATTGTAGTTTTCTCATTAAGTCATCAAATCAAAATGTGTTACATAAGTAATGCAATGCCAATGGCAAATAAAAATAGAAAATATAAAACAACTACAGGTATACAAGCCTCAAGGCAATAGTTAGCCCATGACTGATGAGTCATCAATCCTCATAGTCATCATCAGAATCAGCATCAATGTCCTCATCATCATGGTCACCACTGCTCTCCTCTGCATCCTCCTCCTCCCCTGTATCCATAGTTGCCTCTACATCTGCTAGTGTGGAGGATGACCCCTCTAGAATATCACCGTCATCAAATCTAACAGGCTCTAGCACTGGATCATTGAGATCCATGTTGGCCAATGCCAACTCAACACTGCTGTCCAGACCCATATCATCAGGAAAGACATCCCACATCTTTGTCTTTCCCCTCAACCACTATTCCCTCTGCCTGTAAATAAGACGAAGGTTGGTGTGCACATACACCATTGTCTCTGCCCTGGACTGCTCAAGCCTGCTCTTCTTCACACTATACAAATCCCATATGTGCTCCAATTCCTCTCGCAACAAGAGGATGAAGTCACTTGAGAGAGGAGCCTCATGGCTAACTGCTAAAGAGGAGGGCTTGTTGCCCCATGATTTGCCCACCAAGAATAGGGCTTCTTAGCCTCCCTGTCTCTAATCACATCATATCCTGCAAATTGACCGGTGCCAGTGGAAAACTCTGCAAAGGCATTCTCCACCTCATCAAGTGATGCTCTATCCTGGAAAACCCGCCTGAATGCATCTTTCTTCCCCTGTGAGATTTCACCATCCATGTGAAGAGGGAATCTGCGGGAAGGTCCACATTAAGCCACTCATGGTTGTAGTATTTTGGGTTCAATGAGTGCCAAACAATGTAAAGGTGTGCAATTCTTGCCCCATTTGCTAACAAGAATATCCTGTATAGTACCACAGAAGGCCTCTGGTGATGTTTTATACTCGGGGCACTCACTTTGTAGAATAATGCTCCTCACAGACTCAATCATGGAATTCCATCCCTCATAAACCTCTCTTAGGATGGGTTTGTCTGTATCTGCAAATCGAAGCGAAGAAATGATAGGGTCCATGATCTGAATAATTAGATCTACCCTCTCCCACCAAGCATCATCTAGCACCGTGTCCTCCACTCTTTTAGAGGCTACTTGATTTGCCTTTCTCCAAAAGGACCAAAACTCAGAAATAACCATGGCCCAAGAGCGGTCTTGACCTCCCTCAACCTCTTCAACATGATGAATGAAGAGGCAAAACGTGTATCAGCAATCTTCAACAATGATAGATTGTTGTACTCTTTGTAGATAGTGAGGGAATTTGTATGATTTTGCACAAAGTTACGGATATATCGTGCATCCTCAATAATGTTACCAATCCAAAGCACATCAGAAGCAATGAATTTCAGTGCTAAGTTCAATGAATGGACAATGCAAGGTGTCCAAAACACTTGTGGATATTTAGCTTCCACAATCATGCCAGCAACCTTGCAAACAGGTGCATTATCTGTAATGATTTGCACACAAGAATCAACACCTACATCTTCAATAACTTTAATAAATAACTCACCCATAAATTGTGCATCCTTGTATTCTCCAAGTGTATCCACTGCTTTCAAGAAAACTGGACCATTCAAGGAAGACACCATGAAGTTGATGATTGGGTGTTGGCTGGATCTGTCCATCCATCAGAAACAATGCTAACCACAGATGTTGGCCATGATGATTTAATAGGCTCAAGCATTTTTTACACCTCTTTTTTTGCTTTCGTCAACAATGTGGTTCTAAGCTTCTCTGAACCAGGAGGCACATACCATGATGGAGACCCGTGAGTTAGAGCTCGACACATCTCAATAACCATCCATCAGAAACAATGCTAACCACAGATGTTGGCCATGATGATTTAATAGGCTCAAGCATTTTTTACACCTCTTTTTTTGCTTTCGTCAACAATGTGGTTCTAAGCTTCTCTGAACCAGGAGGCACATACCATGATGGAGACCCGTGAGTTAGAGCTCGACACATCTCAATAAATAGAGGTGAGCGTGCAACATTAAATGATATGAAGTTTTGATAGAAAAAGAAGGCAATGGTGAGATCAAGCTCTTCCCGTTGCCTTTTTTGAAAAATCTTGTCCATTGGACCAAGTGAAATTGCTCTTCTTTTTGCTGCTTGTCCGCCAATGGAACTCTCAAATGGAAATTTGGTGGTGTCTTTCGTAAAAAATGGAAGGGGGTCTTCATTCTTGGTTTTTCTTGATTTTGCAGCCACATTTGCCATACCAATGGTGAACTCTTTTTCCATTTCTTTCCTCTTTTGTAAAGGAACAACTTTACAAGCTCCAATTCCACAACCTGGTAAAGCCAACAAATGGCCTTGCACACGGTAATATGTGCTTTTGAAAGAAATGTGGCAAAAGTTGCATTTCCATTGCACATTGTCTCCTCCCTTCCCCTTGGTGCTTGTCCCATCCTCTCTTGTGACATATTTCCACAAGGGATATTTCTCAATGTTGTTTTTAGGAGGAACTCTTCCCTCAACATTACTTGCAGCAGACTCTTATGATATTGGGGGAGGAGGGGCATCTCTAATGGAGACATTCTTTCCCTTCCTTTGCCCCCTACCTGCTGCCCTTGATTGAGCCATGAATACTATAAAAAAAACCAAACATGCTCAAATTTGTAAAAAAAATGATGAGTTTTGAGTTTGTAACAGGCCTAGGATGTTGGGACTCGATCAACAAACGAGTACACTTTGAAGTGTTTTTTTTTATCTGGTTAATTATCCCTTCTTTCTCAGAGGCGCATAATTTTCTAGTTTTTTCACTCATTTTTTACCCCAAATCCGGAGTGACGGATTGAAGGTTGAGCCCTTAACACATCTTAGTGTCTAGAGTCTATGTATATTACCATATTAGATCACACAAAAAAAATCGTGGAATTTGGTTAGGTTTAGGTAGTCATTTTTTAATTTTTTAGATTTTCCGCACCGCAGAAATTGTTAATAAAATTGTATTTGTAATGTAATACGTGATGTCTAGAGAAGTTGTATGGGGTATGAGTAATAAAATTTGCACCTCTTACCCGCAACTTTCTAATATGACACTTTGAGGGGTTAAAAATGTGTTTTGAACCCTCAAAACCCACTTTTTCTAAGTTTAGTGGGAAATCTGACAATTAATTAAGCCAAAAATTAAATAAATGGAGAAAAATAAATATCCATACATGCTAAATGTTGTGGAAAATTATGGGGGAATTTAAAGTGAAGTTCCAAGGTGATGTGGGCTCCTAAAATCAAGGAAATGATATGTGCTCAAATAAAATCGAATTTTTGGCATTAAATGAGAAAATTGCTTGTTTGGAAATTCGAATTTGTGAAGTTAATGCACATTTGGGATGATTTGGGAAAATATTTGGTGGAGATTTTTGTGGGAAATTATCTCCACATGGGTTACCACCCATGTACACTTGTCATTCCATCATAAAATTTGAATTTGGCACATAAGGGAAGAAGAAAATGATGTCCACTTGCTAGAATTCTTGGCATTGGAGCTCCATTCAATAAATTCGAATTTCTCTTTGGGATTGTCACCTAATGCCACTTGTTTAATCACTTCTACATTGAGATTGACTCCCATAGTTCTATATAATAGAGCCTTGAGCTTTCATTTGTATCATTTGAAAACGAGCTATTGTGCATGGGGAATCACTGCTCTTATGTACACTTATGTTCTATTACAATAAAAGGCTTTGGAGTTTCACATATGAGGTGTTGTTCTTCTTGAGCAAGGTAATATCTTGATCATTGTCTTTCATTTTCTACTTATGCTATTGTGTTTATTAGTTTCCATTATGCTTTTAGAGATTTGCTAATGTGCAACTATCTCACATTGGCATTTGGTTTTTGAGAGTTTTCTCTAGATAAAGTTTTAGCTGATTTTCCATTTCCAATAAATCTCTAAGATCTTTTTACCGTTGTATTTCTTTTAACCCATGTGGATCTAATGTTTATTCGAAGTTGTGTAGAGACATCTTTTGGATCAAGCCTCAAGCGTGAGGGGAAATTCTTGGAGGAATCATCCCATTCTTGAACAAGTTCATTGAAGAACCTGCATTTGTTATCTCCCAAGGCCTCATCTCACGATTTTGTGTTGCAGGGATCTTTGGTTTTAGTTTATGTTTCAAAATCCAATTTCAATTAAAATTATTTGTCTTAGTTTCTTGTGCTATTAACGATTTTATTTCCCTACTAAAGAGCATGTTGAAAATTAAGCAAGAATTGGAGTTTCGCTCCAATTCCTTATTCTAAATTTTGTAGAATATTTATTAATTATATTTGCTAACTTTTCTCTTTGTTCTACACTAAGTTTGAGTGTGGGTTTTGGAAAAAATCCAGATCTATTTATGGACTATGCTCACCTTTTGTGTTAACAGGATTGAGGAAGCTAAAGTTTGGAACTCTAACTATTTGTTGTAGGCCCCAAGAGCACTTGATGATCAACTTTAGGGAGGTCGTGGGCAATCTTGGATAGCAGCAAATTAGCTTGGCCGTGGGCCTTTGTGCACTTGTAATTTTTAGATTTCAAGAGTAGTTTCTTGGCCATTGTGGTTGCCACTTCTTGGAAGGAGATCTTAGTTCCTATAGACTCCTATTTTGTAATTGTCTCTTCCATCTTTTGGGCAGCCCATTAAGGGGCCTTCTACTCGTTGTAAAAAACTAATAAAAGATTTTTTTTCTTAAGGGACCTTGGGTTTTACCCATGGCATCCTTTCTCTTCATTTAGGAAAAGAAACATGTGGATGAATTAACTTTGCATGTTCTCGTTTTCTATTTTAATTGCATGCTTAAAATTTACACAACCTCACTCATGACATTTTTATTTTGTTCAAATAGGTTTGCTACAATTCAACTTAAGGTTTTGCATTTTCCATTTTATATGTTGATTTGAGCTACAAGCACTTTACTTTGAACAATCTACTCATCACATGTTCATTAACTTAATTTTCTATAAGTCATTTTAATTTCATATTGCAAATTCAAGTCCATTTTTTTTTGCAACGTTAATCAATCTTAAGTTCACTTAATCACAAACATTGTTATTTACTTACATGCAAGGCATCTCTCAAGTTTTATTTGCAACAATTTAATTTTCTTGTACTTGGAATATTGATCATTGGTGTAGTTCTATTTCATGCTATTGCTTTGATGATCATTATGCTCATGAGTAATTGATGTATCTTGTTATTTGGGGCATTTTCTTCCAAAGTACTATTTCCTTTATAGTTGCAATTGATGTTCATATGCTTATTTTAGTCTAACATTTGAAATGTCTATAATTATATCTTGATTTCATTTCTTTGTACTTGTTAACTACTCCAGAAAACTTGGAATATAAAGATCTCCATTGAGATACAAGAATATATATTAGAAAGTCTGAATAAGATGATGATACAAATGAGAGTGAGTGGCCTCTTTATATACTAGGCAGTGCCTCTTCATGGAAGGTCATGTCCCATTTAGACATGCCTCTTTAGTGTTAATTACTAATTAACTAATCGTTATTACAATTATTTTCATAATTTATATTTATATTATTTATATATATTTATTCGTAACATTGCCTTCCTCCTCAAAAAATCTTTGTCCCCAATGCTTGTTGATGAAAAGGGCTTGATCTCTTTTTCGGTTTTGAACATCTTCTTGTTTCAGCACTGTCATCTTTGTCTATACAAGTTGATATGATCCTCTAAGTGACAAACAAAACTATTGCACTGAGAAGGGATCAAACCATCCTAGATCAATCTTCTGTGGAATCTTGCGGTGACTAGAAACTTGTGATGAACTGTTATCACTGGAATGAGTTGTGCACACTTCAGTGTTCTTCAGAACATAAGTTTGTTGTTTATGTTCTGAGTGATACAAATTCGTAGATTGATTGAAATGTCTATTCTTGTGATTCAGATGTAGATAATGAGTTCTTTTGGTTTCCCTTATCATGTGTGTCGCAAGATTCTGATTTACTTCAGGTTTTGATGTCGTCGAGTTGGTGACAAAATCTTCACTTGGAATTTTCTTCATCTCAACCTCTGAGTGTGTTTTTTCTTTAACTGACGTTTCTTCTTCTTGAGTTGTAATATTCACTGGATTGATATTCATTCCATTTTCTTCAATTTGGACTGAAACGACTGAATACTTCGATACTACTTCTTGAAGTTGTTCTAACTTGTCTTTTAATGACTTCTTGTCCTTCTTAAGCTTTTTAATCTATGTTAGTAATTTTTCGCTATGATCTTTAAGTCGCAAGACTTCTTCATTTCTATCAGCAGTGATTTTGTCAATTTCATTTTGCATATTTTGTAATACTTTTTTACCTTCTTGAAAATTACTTTTGAAATATCTTGAATGTCTTCTGGTGTTACTGAATTTGGTTTCACAGTGACATCCTGTAGTGTTATTTTTTTCTTTTTGTAAGAAAATGTCAAAAGCTTCTTTTTTTGTATTCAGGATGAAGGAACTAAGGGTTTCCATCCAGGGTGAACCTAAAATAATGTCACCTTGATCCCTCCATAGGGTTTGAAATGAGAATTGTGATATGAATGTATACTCTCCAACGTTTAATTGTAAATTGGTTATGCCATATACTTTTTTTTTTTTTTTATTGTTCTTCTTTATTCTGTTCTCTTTTTTTCTTTTTCTTTTTATGAATAAAGACTAATTCTATTAAGAAAAGAAAAGTATAGTACAATCAAGCTTGCATACAAGCAAAGCAGAAAAGCAAGGGAGCCGTAGGTGATGGGCTATCAACCTCGCTCCTTAGAGACGGTCAGGGAAAGGGTTATAGAAAACACTGGAATACAAAAAGATAGAACTAAGCAGAGAAAGCTACCCCGAGGGGTTAGTTCCTGCCACACGTTATTTTTTGCCTTTTTTCTTGCTTACTTTGACCCACCCAGTGGAGTTTGGCTGAGCCATAACAAGTTGTAGACTATTCTGCACCGGCGGCGGAATATCCTTATCAGAGTCTGAGGACGAAGAAAAATGAGAACGTTTCTGAGAAATTTGAGGGTCAGAGGGAACCGCCGGATTGACCGAGGGAGCGTCCATCAGGGTCTCATCATTCTGCATATCAGCTTCAGTTTCCTCATCATTCTGCACATCTGCTTCAGATTCCTCCTCATCCGAACTAGAGAAATCTAAATCGTCCAAAGGACGGGGAGGCTCAAAAGGATTCCAGCTCTTGGATTTGGGCTTGCGATTCAGATTCTTCTTTTTATCGAGGAACTGGGTACATGTACTCTGGAGGTGCCCCGTTTGATGATAATGGCGGCAGCGGAAGGCTGTGTTCTCGTAATCCAAGGGTTGAGTCCAGTGGAAATCTCCAATCTTGAGATTAATCTGATCCGGCAGTCCTTTGCTGATATCTATTTCTGCACACAGTCTGCCGTAGGTGTAGAGACCATTTTCCTTTCTTGAGGTATCTGTAGCCAGGTAGCGTCCTAAAGTATTTCCAATGGCTAAGAAGACAGAGAAATGCCATAGATGAGCCAGAAGATTCGGGAACCTGACCCAAATGGGAAGCTTGGAGATGACAGCTGAAGAAGGGTCGAAGTCTGGAAACCAAGGGGTGAGAAAAAGCCCAGCCGAACCCCAGAACCAAGGGCTTCCCATTAAGGCCTTCTGGTAGTCTTCATTTAAGTCAAAAACCACAATGAAGAATCCTTTTGAACATAAGAAGATCTTGCTTTTTTTAGTCCAAGAGGAATGGACCCATTGGTAAAGATCTGCTGTGCGAGGCCAAAGCCCATTAAATCTGCATATGAGTGCTGATTCTGCAAAAATCTGGTAGCGTTTTTCAATCTCAGGATGAGAGAAATTGATGGAGGGAATTTCCTCTGATTTGTCTACCAGAAACGACTTTGGAGCTCCATTTGGCTAGGCTGCCTTCGAAGAGAACTAAGTTTGGGCAGCGTCTTTGCGAGTTGCATCTTTATAAGAGAAAGAAGGGGCAGAGGAGGTCTGCCCAAAGGAACCACCTCTTAAACGAAAAAAAGCCCCAATAGAAGCGTCCTTATGAATGCTGTAAAAGGAGAGAGGAAGGGGATTCATAAGTTGCTTACCCTTATATAGCAATCTGAGGTAAGAGGAGGGGATCCCCAGCCGACGTTCGAGATTTTGCAAAAGATCCTGCACGAGATCTGTTGCGCGAACCCATTGCATCCTTATCTTGCCCAAGAGTTTGACTTGGATCTAAAATGCCTGTGATTCTTCAGACAGATCTGGCTGGTTCAGGAGAGGAACCTCTGCACGCATATCTGGCGAGAACGAGGAGCTGATTCGCTGCTTGCTTACGACAGAAATGGAATCTGGATCAATCCGGCCGTGGAAATGGGAGGAGGAGGAGACAAAGATCCCTGGCTGAATCCTTGGCCTGCTGCTTTGGAATTTAAAATCAGCCTTGTTTGTCGCAGGAGAAAAGGGGCGGAGTGGATTCTTGGCATCACTCTCATTTTCTTGAGCTGCAGGAGAAACATCTGTGCGTCGAATCACCAGATCTGGGAAGTTTGCGGAGCAGGTCTTCAATCTCTCGGCTGCCAGATATTCAAGAACGACCGTGAGGTAAACAGGGGCGCCTGCTCCCACCCGCTCGGCATACTTGCCGGCCTTGAGAAACCAGGCGATCATGCCCACGGGAAACTGCAACCCCGCCTTGCTGCTCCGCGAGGTGGACTTCTTCTTGGAACTGCCTGATCCTCCGACCGCCTTTCCCCGCCCTGCCATGGATGATCCAGATGCGAAAAGATTACGGAATAGAAAAAAATCATATACTTTATTGTTAAAATAGTCAATTTTTTAAATTATATTTGACTCGGGAATCACTAATTGGTTTGAGATTTTGGATTTTATATAATTTTTATTTTCAGCTGGCGAGATAGCTATAGTAACGTCTTTTCCCGCAATAGACCCTTTAATTCTAAATAGCACTGGAACATAGTTATATTTAGTTTTTGGGAATCTTTCGGTTTTCATTTCTGAATTAGACTCCATTTTTTGCCTTCGAAAAAATATTCTAATATTTACTTTTAATACCTTTTTATATAGGTATTATAAAAACCTTCGTCAATTTTAATAATAGCTCAAATAAAACCCTTGGCACTTTTTTTTTTTTTAATAAAAAATACTTTTAAAATATTTTTTCTTCCTTCAAGAAAAACCTTCATTGTGTTTTTTTTTTTATTTAAAAAACTTAAAAAAAATCTTTTATAAATCTCATTTTAAAAATTATTGTAACTCTAAAAAATACTTTATTAAGGGGCTTACTTCACATATGTATTGGATAATCCCTTTTTAAAAGACTTTAAAACTCTTTCAAAAGATATATCCATGAATTGTTAATGCCTTCCACGATAATCGAAACTTTTGACATTTAAACATGACCCCACGCGACCTTCAAACGAATGCTGGTCAGATAGAGAAATGTTAACAGGGGACACTGCTTGGCAAAGTGACGTGATGATTGAGAATGAGTGCAGATGGTCAGGAATGGATGGATATGGACGTGTTAGTCGAGGGTTGGAACACGGTGGTGCTGTGTAGGCACGAAATGGTAAATAGGTGGAGTACTTGGGTGTCGTGTAGCAGTGAAGATGGTGGAATAAAAGTAAAGTGGTTGCAACCAATGTTTTAAAACTTCGACTCCGACTCCGACTCGACCGAGCAATGACTCCGACTCCGACTCCGAAACAGTAATGACTCGGCCGACTCGTTTTCAATGACTCGGTCGTTGTAAAAAATACATTAAATATTTAGTTTTTTTATAAAAAAAACATAATTTTGAAGATTTTAAACATAATTTTAAAGATTTT